>JAFVLL020018656.1:0-12608 GCA_021397915.2 Tor tambroides | reverse complement strand
TCCTATCCTAACAAACCATACATCAATGGAAATCTTATTTATTCAGCTTTCAGATGATGTATAAATCTCAATTTTGAAAAATTGACTCTTATGACTGGTTTTGTGGTCCAGGGTCACATATTAAGAACAGAATCTAAATGATGTTCTACATAACAGAAGTGACACTTGCGTCTCCGTCAGGGGGGTCCGGAGCTCCAGCTGGCTTACGAGGGACAGATTTGGTTTTGTGCCGCGTGTAAATGGACACAGACAGGTGCCCTGAGGCTCAGGACTCTCGCAAATGAGCCGAGACAGAAGCCACGGTACCTCCATCGAAACACTGGGGAATTATGAGCGTCTGATGGGAATTCGGGTAAATGTGAAAGTGCCAGCGGTTCTGTGAGAGGAACTCAAGTCTCCTCGGTGGAGCACAAAAGCAGATGATTAGCGGTATGTTCATGCTGCACTTTTCTTTACAGTGGAAGTGAATGGGGACAGATCCAAAAATGTCAAAAAAGTGCAATAATAGTAGTCCGTATGATGCTATATTAATTGATACTATATTAAGTCATAAACGGTTCACAAGTCATATGGATTGATGTTTTGATTCTTTAATGTTGCTTTTTTTGTCTATTTTAAAGATTGACAGTATCCATCCACATTCAGTTTTAATGTATGGAAAATGCTATCATAGAATTTGTTAAAATAATCTTGTTTAAGAAAAAAAATGTTGTACAGCTTTAAATCAGAGCGAGTAAATGTTGACATCTTTTAGGTTTGTATGAAGTAACTCATTAAATAAATTTGAAAACATCCCAGAATTTTTAATAATATTTTTATTTTATATATTAAATACAAATACTTCATATAATATATGTAAATTATATTTTATAAATTATATATAAAATATATTTTATTTTTTATTGTTTTATTTTCTATTATTATATTTAGTATATTATATACTTTTTTCTTTTTCTATTTTTAAATATACACTACCATTCAAAGGTTTGGGGTCATTAGGATTTTTTATATTTTTTTTTAAAATAAATTAATACTTATTCATCTAGGCTGCATTAAATTGATCAAAAGTGTCAGTAAAGAAATGTATAATGTTACAATAGATATCTATTTCAAATAAATGCTGTTCTTTCAAAGTTTCTATTCATCTGTGAATCCTGAAAAATAAAATGTCACAGTTTCCACAAAAATATATTGAGCAGCACAACTGTTTTCAACATTGATAATAATCAGAAATGTTTCTTGAGCAGCAAATCAGCTGAAGATCATGTGACACTGAAGACTGGAGTAATGATGCTGAAAATACAGATTTGATCACAGAAATAAATTACATTTTAACATATATTAACATAGAAAGCAGCTATTTTAAATTCTAATAATATTTAAAATTTTTTCTGTATTTTTGAACAAATAAAAGCAGCCTTGGTGAGCAGAAAAAATGTCTTATTGACCCTAAACCATATTGTTTCTTTACACACTCATGTATAGATACTCTAACATTTATAATCTACATTTCAGCTGATTGGAAAAGATGATGTTGCTGTTCCCACTCACCTCTACAAAGTAATCCTGGCTCAGAAAGACTCTTCCTCAGACTCTCTGGCTCTCGGGGCGTCTGTGGTCCCGAATGCTCCGATCGGCTTTGACCGTTTGCTGACGGAGTTTCAGGTGAGTCTTTCGGATCTGGAGCGGATGTCCGGTCTGACGTTTTTCCCTGCGATTGAGCAGCGCAAGCAGCTGAAGAACCTGTGTGAAGAGGACTCCTGCCAGCTCATGGACTTCAGGCGCTTCACGCTTTACATCAGCGGCCGAAAAGTGGCGAGCGCCAGGACCCTCGCGCGGCTGGAGAAGATCATGACTGAGCTGAAAGATACTGGCATTACTCCTGACCAATACCTGAGTGACCTTTACCTGGAGAAGAAACGAGAACTAGAAGAGAAAGAGGAACATGAGAAGAAACCAGAGCCATGAGAGTGTTGAGTTTTAGTTTTCCTTCATGGTATTGGAGTATTTTAGCTGATTTGTTTATTTTTTTTATTGTTGCGTAAATATTCCCTAAAAGCTTATCTGTGGGACCAGCCACACAATCAGAGTGTTTGAAACTTACTTAAAGTATTTGGTTACTCAGTGTTATTTTCACATCTGATCACAAATAAAGTCTTGTGTTTCTCATTTGCTGTTGTTGTTTTGCTTTCATATATTTGTTTATCTTGGGCTCTTACGGTCTGAGATTATACTGATTTTTCGGCCTAGAACAATCCTGAAAAGTAAGTACTAAAAATGTTCATGTTATTTGATTTTTGGTCAATATCCACTGCCAATATTTGGCTGAACTTTAAGCAGATATTAATAAAGTAGCATTAACTTCATGCATCTCATTTGCTTCTCATTGTGTGTTTTATTTGGTTGCTAGGAGGTCTGGGTGGTTGCTAAGTGCTTGCTAATATGTTACAGGTGGTTGCTAGGATGTCCCGGGTTGCTAAGATGTTCTGGGTAGTTGCTAAGTTGTTATAGGTGGTTGTTAGGATATTTCAGGTTGCTAAGGTGTTCTAGGGTGTTGCTCAGGGGTTGCTAAGATGTTATAGGTGGTTGTTAGGATATTTCAGGTTGCTAAGGTGTTGCTAAAGGGTTGCTAAGATGTTATAGTTGGTTGTTAGGATATGTCAGGTTGCTAAGATGTTCTAGGGCATTGTTAAGGGGTTGTTAAGATGTTATAGGTGGTTGTTAGGATATTCCTGGTTGCTAAGGTGTTCTGGGTGGTTGCTAACATGCTCTGGGTGGTTGCTAAGATGTTCTGTGTGGTTGTTAAAATATTCTGGGATGCTAAGGTATTCTGGGTAGTTGCTAGGATGTTCCAGATTGCTAGAGCGTTCTGGGTTGTTGCTAAGATATTCTAAGTGGTTGTTAGGATGTTCCACGTTGCTAAGGTGTTTTGGGTATTTGCTAGGATGTTTCATGTTGCTTGGATGTTCTGGGTGGTTGCTAAGATGTTCTTTGTGGTTGCTAAGGGGTTGCTAAGATGTTCTGTGTGGTTTCTAAGGGGTTGCTACGATGTAATGGGTGGTTGCTAGGATGTTCCAGATTGCTAGAGTGTTCTGGGTTGTTGCTAAGTGGTTGTTAGGATGTTCCACGTTGCTAAGGTGTTTTGGGTATTTGCTAGGATGTTTCATTTTGCTTGGATGTTCTGGGTGGTTGCTAAGATGTTCTTTGTGGTTGCTAAGGGGTTGCAAAGATCTTATGTGTTATTGTTAGGAAGTTTCAAGTTGCTAAGGTGTTCTGGATAGTTGCTAAGGGGTTGCTAAGACGTTCTGTGTGGTTTCTAAGGGGTTGCTACGATGTAATGGGTAGTTGCTAGGATGTTCCAGGTTGCTAACTTGTTCTGGGTGGTTGCTAGGATGTTACAGGTTGTAGTTAGGATGTTTCAGGTTGCTAAGATGTTCTGGGGGGTTGCTAAGATCTTATGTGTTGTTGTTGTTAGGAAGTTTCAAGTTGCTAAGGTGTTCTGGGTAGTTGCTAAGGGGTTGCTAAGACGTTCTGTGTGGTTTCTAAGGGGTTGCTACGATGTAATGGGTGGTTGCTAGGATGTTCCAGGTTGCTAACTTGTTCTGGGTGGTTGCTAGGATGTTACGGGTTGTAGTTAGGATGTTTCAGGTTGCTAAGATGTTCTGGGTGGTTGCTAAGATGTTCTTTGTGGTTGCTAAGGGGTTGCTAAGATCTTATGTGTTGTTGTTGTTAGGAAGTTTCAAGTTGCTAAGGTGTTCTGGGTAGTTGCTAAGGGGTTGCTAAGACGTTCTGTGTGGTTTCTAAGGTGTTGCTAGGATGTAATGGGTGGTTGCTAGGATGTTCCGGGTTGCTAACTTGTTCTGGGTGGTTGCTAGGATGTTATGGGTTGTTGTTAGGATGTTTCAGGTTGCTAAGATGTTCTTTGTGGTTGCTAAGGGGTTGCTAAGATCTTATGTGTTGTTGTTAGGAAGTTTCAAGTTGCTAAGGTGTTCTGGGTAGTTGCTAAGGGGTTGCTAAGACGTTCTGTGTGGTTTCTAAGGGGTTGCTACGATGTAATGGGTGGTTGCTAGGATGTTCCAGGTTGCTAACTTGTTCTGGGTGGTTGCTAGGATGTTATGGGTTGTTGTTAGGATGTTTCAGGTTGCTAAGATGTTCTGGGGGGTTGCTAAGATGTTATAGGTGGTTGTGAATAATTTACTGCCATTGTGTGAATAATTTGTAATCATTTAATCCATAAAAAGTAACTAATCTTGATTACGAGCATTTTAAAACGTAATGTAGTTTAATTACAGTACTAAATGTGTGGAATCAGATAACAGAATCCAGATTACATTACTGCAGCGCTGCTAGTGTTGCTGTTAGTTTTGCATGATTGATCTGATTTGATCTTAAATCAATGACTTCAGCGCTCAGGGTCTTTCATCTTGTCTGGTTTGATGAAGGATTTCACAAACTCAACCCGCCATCGCAGTATCGCATCTCGCCACAGCTGCAGTCAACATGGAGTCGCATGCAATTGCATTTGACGTTTAGATTGCGGCGCAGTAAAACACAGGAGATGTCTGAGTCTATTGTACTTCTCAGATTAGCACCAGAGCATTAACTGCTAACACACAGAGCTGTGACGCTTTTTTCCAGTCTGGGGAAAACGTACAGTTTAATAGCTGATGCATCAGCAGAAATCAGCATACTTAGTACAGAGGAATTAACCTGAAAACACATCGTACTGAAGTAAGCACTTCTATCTGTGCGTGATTTACTGTGGCATTGTGCTTCAATTAATAACACGCATACGCATTACATAATCAGCCCTGCCGTGAGCAGCACAAACTGTTTTCTACAGTCACTTCTTCCCAATCAGATCCTGACAGAGCAGAGTAATTTGAGTTGCTAGTTAAACGTGTTTAGCTGGTTACCTGGATAATAACAAACTTTAGCTGTGCAAATGTGATTTTTCTACTCTTTTTGCAGAGGAGATTGTTTCTGCTGATTCCTGTGATCATGTGATCTTGTGAGATGTTCACTAAAGGTCAGAGGTCATGTGAGTACATCTGACCCCAGAAATAAACAGAGTCAGAATTTTAGCAGATGCTTTTATTATTGTTAGTGTTATTATTATTATTATTATTATTATTATTTACTATGTCCGAATAGATCTTTAGTTTTGCAGTCATTTAGCTGTTTTATTTACATTGTCAGAGCTGATTTTTATGGAAACCCATTTTTTCCAGTGAACAAATTTTTTTTTTTTTTTTTTAAAGTTAATTGCAGCTTTTTATCTCACACTTCGGACTTTTTCTCGCATCTCGCAGTTCTCACTTGTTTTTCCTCCGAACTGAGATACAAAGTCGTAATTGCGTGTTATAAAGTCAGAATCGCATGATATAAACTTTAAGTTTTTTTTTTTTTTTTCAGAATTATGTGATGGAAACTCACAATTGCAAGTTATAAAATCAGAATTGCGAGATATAAAGTCAGAATTGCATGATTTAAAGCCATAATATAAAAAAAATTGCAATTGCAAAATAAACACAATTTTTACTTTATTTCTCAATTACGAATTTATATCCACAATTCTGACTCGCAGTTGTTTATATCACATAGTTCTGAATTTTTTCTTGCAATTGCGAGTTTATGCAATTGTGATTGTTCTTACAATTTCAAATTTATATCATGCAATTCTGACATTTTCTCGCAATTGTGAGTTTATGCAATTGTGATTGTTCTTACAATTTCAAATTTATATCATGCAATTCTGATTTTTTTCTTGCAATTGTGAGTTTATATCACAATTCTGACTTCATTTTTCAGAATTGCAACTTTTGCAACTTGTGAGTTTATCACGCAATTCTGAGAAAAAAAAGTCAGGATTGCGAGAAAACCATCAGAATTGTGAGAAAAAAAGTCACAATTACCTTTTTTTTATTCAGTGGCGGAAACAAGCTTCCATAGATTTTAGTTACATTTTAAAATAATAATAATAATAATAAATCTATTCATATTAGTTACACATTCAACAACACTGTTCTGGTTGCTAGGAGGTTGCTAATATGTTCTGTGTGGTTGCTAAGGTGTTGCTAAGAAAAGACCTTCACTATGCTTCAGTGGGATTTTTCATGTGTTATCATCCAGCAGGTAATAACTCAGGGAGTTTTCCAATTCACATTTATGCATGTTTTCAGAAATCACTGATGTGTGACCTTCATCCACTGACATCTGACCTCCATCTGACCAATCAGACCTTCATCTACAGCTGCTTAACAAGAAACGAAGATGAAGAAGATGATGCACATTATGCTCTTCAATCACACAAAAGCTCTCGACCTCCAGGCGTATACAGACTGTAAGCGTCCTGTTTAGCTTTCCCACTGATTCCCACATGAGAATACGCTTCTGTATATGAGTATGTGGGTCGCACTGAAGGCCACGCGTATGTAAATGCACAGATAACGCATTAGTTCACAGGATTTGTTTCTCAAAGTGCGCTCCAGATAGATCTAGCTCGTGCAGTGAAGAATCGTAGCATTCAAACGTTAACCCAGTTACACAGAGAGAAATACAGCTCCCATGATTCCGCTGGGATATTTTCACACTCACCTCCCATGACTCTCCGGCTGCATCAGCATTTGTGCCGCAGCGAGACAGTGATCAAGCGCCTGGCACTTTCTGCAAGCCACTCACATTCAAAGTTTGTTTGCCAACATGGCAATTTTAGTAAGATATTCCTCTCCCCGACAAAAACCTCTCCAAAGACTTTACGCTTTTCTGGAAGTCACCTTCCTCCCGCGGTGTGAGCGAACGGCAGATTTTTCTCTTGCTTTGCAAAGCGCATGTTCTTCATGTTCTAGAAATTAACATTGATTTTTTTTTTCTTTTTGTACAAACACAGCAATTCAGTGATGCTCGGTTAGAAGTCTCACAGGTCGTTTCTTATTTATTTGTAGGAAATTTCCAGGTGTAATACAAGTTACACCTGTTAGGATAGGACAATATTTGGCCGAGATACAACTATTTGAAAATCTGGAATCTGAGGGTGCAAAAAAATCTAAATATTGAGAAAATCGCCTTTGGTGGTTGCTAGGGCACTTGTGTTAGGGTGTTCTAGGTCATTGCCAGGTGTTGCTATGTGGTTTCTAAAGTGTTCTAAAGGTTTTTAATGTGTTGTTATTTGGTTTCTACGCTGTTCTGAGTGGTTGCTAGGATGTTCAGATAGTTGTTAGGGTACTTCTGTGTGGTTGCTAAGATGTTTTTAATGGTTGCTAGGGCATAACGGGTGGTTGCTAGGATGCTCTAGGTGGTTGCTAGGGTGTTTCTATGTGTTAGAGAGTTTTGGGTCATTACCAGGGCATTGCTATGTGGTTGTTAAAGTGTTCTGAGTGGTTGCTTGGGCATTTTGGGTGGTTGCTAAGATTTTTTGAGTGGTTGCTAGGGCATAACGGGTGGTTGATAGGATGCTCTGGGTGGTTGCTAGGGTGCTTCTATGTGTTACAGAATTTTGGGTCATTACCAGGGCATTGCTATGTGGTTGTTAAAGTGTTCTGAGTGGTTGCTCAGGCATTTTGGGTGGTTGCTAAGATTTTTTAAGTGGTTGCTATGGCATTCTTGTTGGTTGCTAGTATGTTCTGGGTGGTTGCTAGGGTGTTTGGATGGATGTTAGGGTGCTTCTATGTGATTGCTAAAGTGTTCTGAGTGGTTGCTAGGGTGTTTCTATGTGGTTTCTCACAGTCTTGCTGCAGATCATCTTATAGTGAAGTGTAACAGTGGTTTGATGCCATCACTCACACTGAATATGTCCACTAACACCAGTGACACTGAAACTCACTGAAATGGATAAAATGAAAATGAATATTCTGTGTGGTTGCTAAGGTGTTTTGAGTGGTTGCTAGGTGTTGAGTTGATTGCTAGGGTCTTGTAGATCATTGTCTTGTAGATCAAGTTTTTAATGTGTTGTTATTCGGTGTTCTGACTGTTTGCTAGGGTTTTTCTATGTGTTAGAGTATTTTGGGTTATTACCGGGGCGTTGCTATGTGGTTGCTAAAGTGGTTTTTAATTTATTTGGTTTCTACAGTGTTCTGAGTGGTTGCTAGGGCATTTAGATGGTGGCCAGGGTGTTTTGAGAGGTTGCTAGGGTGTTTGTGTGTGTTTTGTTTTAGAGTGTTTTGGGTAAATGCCAGGGCATTGCTATGTGGTTGCTAGGATGTTCTGGCTGGTTGCTAGGGTGTTTGGATGGTCGTTAGGGTGCTTCTATGTGATTGCTAAAGTGTTCTGAGTGGTTGCTAGGGCGTTTCTATGTATTAAAGTGTTTTAGGTCATTACCAGGGCGTTGCTATGTGGTTGCTAGGGTGTCTTTATGTTGACTCACTTATTGTATTCCTCAATTGTAATTCGCTTTGGATAAAAGCGTCTGATAAATGATTTAAGTGGTTGCTAGGGTGTTTCTAAGTGGATTCTCACAGTCTTGCTGCAGATCATCCTTTAGTGAAGTGTAACAGTGGTTTGATGCCATCACTCACACTGAATATGTCCACTATAACACCAGTGACACTGAAACAGACTGAAACTCAGGTGCGCTCATATAAAGGTCATGTTCAGTACAGTATAGAGCTGTACAGTGTGTTGAATTGTTCTGCGTCTTTATTACGTATGTAAAATAGGGCAGGAAGCCTCTTGTTTAGGAAGTGCCATCCTTTAGCGTTCTCTTGCTGTGCAGGACAGTTTCGGCCAATTAAATTGATGTATGGCGCGAGCGTGCACACCTGCTGCACGCGTGATTTGCGTCGGAAAAACACAAGCTGCGCTGTCATCCTCTCAAACGCATGAGTCAAGAGAATGACGGCCTATTCTGCGATCCTCGATGAGAAATGAAGCGTGCGGGGTGTAAAATTAGTTTTCGCAAAAATTACGAGTTTAGCAGAATCCAGAAACTCATTAGAAACTCGTGCAATTACGGCGACGCGTGAAGGCTTGGACATAAGCGTATGATAAATAACACGCGTGCTCTTCTGTGTGTTTGTGCAGGTCAGAAGCGGTATCCAGGGACCTCATCAGGACCTGCTGCCATGGCAACCGTACACACCAAACAGCAGGATCATGGCGACAGAGATCCAGAGATGCACTTTCACTTTAGTGAGTTTATTACATCGCTAAAAATACATTTCCTCATCCTCATGTTGTTTTCAACACAACTTACTTTACATTTGCATTTGACCTTTTGCATTTGATTATTGTAGTTGCACTTAGAATGTAGAGCAAAACTTGTGCCTGTTACTTTTATGAAACTTTAATGGTTTTTATATGTAATATTTTTAGGCTATAATATATCTAAAAATATATAAATATCATATAAAATATAATAATAATATTATTATTAATAATAATAATAATAGAAAAAATGTAATAGAAAATAAATAATATAAAAAAATTAAATATAAAATGGCATACAAGTTCTATGCACTTCTATGAATCGTTTGTTGTTTATCTATGTAATATATATCTAAAAATATATAAATATCATATAAAATATAATAATAATAATAATAATATTAATATTAATAATAGAAAAAAATTATAATAGGAAATAATAGAAAAAATACAAGTTCTATGCACTTCTATAAATCTTTTATGTTGTTTATAAGTAATATTTATATAATAATATATATCTAAAAATATATAAAATCTAATAATTATAGAATAAAATAAAATAATAATAAAGCATACAAGTTCTATGCGTTTCTATGAATCTTTTATGTTGTTTATGTATGTAATATTTATGTAATCTAATATATCTAAAAATATATAAACATCTAAAGTATAATAATAATAATTATAGAAAAAATAATAATAAAGCATACACGTTCTAAGGACATTTATGAATCTTTTATGTGGTTTTTATGTAATGTAATATATAAACAATAACATAAAAAAATCTATAATAGTAATCAATAAAATAATATTTACAAATTTCTTTATGTAATTGCATATTTTATTATTAAAATATATGAAAAAATAAAATATATACACTAAAAATATATAATATATAAATACTATATGTCATAACTATATATATATATATATATATATATACGTGTGTGTGTGTGTGTGTGTGTGTGTATGTGTGTGTGTGTGTGTGTATATATATATATATATATATATATATATATATATATATATATATATATATATATATATATATATATAATATAATAATGATCATATTTAATGATAATTTTCACTTTATGTAGTAAACATATTTGTAATGACGTTTAAATCTTGATTTCGATGTACTGTAGAGCGGTTCTTCATGTAAGGTTTTGTTTAGTTCTGGAATATTCAGCGCTGTTTTCCTGGCATGATAAACAGAGCTCTGCATTACTAAAGCATCGATAAACATTACACATCATCACATACACACTCATCCTGTAATGCACTGCATTTCCTGCTGCTAATCGCACTGAGTGCTCATGGGAAGGACCCGTTTGAGAGCAGCCATGACCGAAGGCCAGATGAGACTTCAACTTCCTCCATCTGTCCCTCTCACTTCCTGAGTGCTTCGACTTCAGATCATAGACCATAAATGCTCTTACATGACTTTCATTTCATTTTGGGAGTACAGACGTTTTCTCTGCCACATTCAGGCTTTTAGATGCTGTAATAATATTTATATTTAAATTATGCATAGTTTTTAAAATTATATGAAAATATTAGTTACATTAACATTGAATATATAATATATAGTATCACAAGTTCAAAAATATATTATAATAATAGTAATAATAATAATAATAATAACAATAATTTTGGGCTCATGAATAAATAATATTTTAAAGTATATTAAAATAGAAAACTGTCATTTTATATTGTAATAATATTTCACATTATTACTGTTTTTACTGTATTTTTGATCAAATAAATGCAGCCTTGATGAGCATAAGACTTAAAATAAAATATAAAATCAAAAATCTTTTGAACAGCAGTATATATAAATATAAAAAATATTAATATTAACATTTATATTAATATTACATTTATTATGTATTATATAAAAACTAAATATAATCAATCATAAATATTCATATTGTATTTTTATTTTATTTTATTTATAATTTGTGTGTTGTGTGTGCATATATATTATTAGATTTATATATTATTAGCAGCATTATTTATTTAATTTTTGGGACATTGAAGTTTTCTCTGCCACATTCAAGCTTCTAGATGCTTTTTCATATTAATATTTCAATTATATATAATTTTTAAAATATTAAAATTTGAATTTTTTATATATATATATATATATATATACACAATACATGCTAAATGCTCTTACATGACTTTTATTTAATTTTTGGAACATAAAAGTTTTCCCAACAACATTTAGGCTTTTAGATGCTTTAAAATATGACTTTACACTTCCAGAAAGTCCTGAAACTTTCACTTATAAAAGTGCATTTAGCCTTGACTGTCATCATTTCACACTGTATTGATTATTCATTTTGATGATTCCTTACAAAATCATTCGTTTCTGTTAAAAGCCTCAGATGAAGCGTCCCGCGTCTGATGCATGCTGCATAAAAATGGCACTAAAACACTCAGAGAAAATGTGAAGTTTGCAGGTTAGTGAAATAAAAGCATCTGCTAAATGGGCTAAAGCGTGGTAGGACCGTAGTATGTTTTTTGTTTGGGTGTCAGCATGACACGTTCCAGATAAACAGTGATGTTTGAGGCAGAGCTCATGCACGCTGCTGGAAATGTTGCTTTTAAGTGAATCGCTTTCTGCAGGTTTCCCATTTCTGCTTTTATGGATGGAGTGCCAATCATGTCAGTCCTGCTGGATGCAATAAACAGCCTGAGTCTCATGATAACAGTATTGAGTACATTACTGCACATACCTGAGCCATGAAAGCATCAATAACATCTTCATCAGCACGAGACAGGAGAACAAGAAACTCCAAACTACACAGTGGAAGCAAGTGAGAAAAACAGGACTTTTTGCCATGCATTTTATTTGTAATATTTGACGTTGTGTCATACAACACAATATCAGCCGCTCTTCCATCAGTGGAAGTTTTAGTATCATTGGAATATTATTGTAGTTTTTGGTAAATGTTAGTATAGTTAATATTTAGAATTATATTTTATTTTTATATTTTTTGTTTTCATTTAAAAATTTGTTGAAGTATTAGTAACTTTCAACAAATTTTTTATTAGATTAATTATTTTTGCTAGATTGTTTTCATTGTCTATATGATTTCATTTATTTTTCATTATTTTAGTGCTGTGCTAGTGTGTGTGTGTGTGTGTGTGTGTGTGTGAGAGAGAGAGAGTGTGTGTGTGTGAGAGAGAGAGAGAGAGTGTGTGTGTGTGTGTGAGAGAGAGAGTGTGTGTGTGTGTGTGTGTGTGAGTGAGAGAGTGTGTGAGAGAGAGAGTGTGTGTGTGTGTGTGAGAGAGAGAGTGTGTGTGTGTGTGTGAGAGAGAGAGAGAGAGAGAGAGAGTGTGTGTGAGAGAGAGAGAGAGAGAGAGAGTGTGTACTTGTTTTTTCTATCCCGGTGGGGACTTAGACCTGAATACACACAGCCTCATGGGGACTTGTGTCACGGTGGGGACCTAAATTG
>JAFVLL020018655.1:0-21433 GCA_021397915.2 Tor tambroides | reverse complement strand
TTTGTTTTCACCCAAAACAACCCATTCTGTCATTGATTACTCACTCTCATTTTGTTTGACACCCGAAAGACCTTCGTTCATCAAATTAAGATATTTATGATGAAATCCGAGAGCTTTCTGACCCTGCATAGACAGCAATGGAACTACCACGTTCAAGTGTTAACCTGCAGTGCTTTTGCCTCTGCTTCAGTTATCTGTTGGCTGTTCTTCATTTTGGCCAATTCTTCACTCATAATCCTATTCTGTAATTCCCCACGCTGAACCGCCTCATCCCGTAAGACGAGTGATGCTTGTGTCCCCTCTAAATGCTTGGCCAGCTCACGCTTTCCTGGCAAACATACACACACACAATTACATCCATGATAATCAAAAACAGAGCCGTAAACTGGTCATCACTGAGTAGCGTGTACCCAAGTATCAGGCTAGAATTCGCTCTTACCCTCCTCCAGCTCTCTGATAGATTGTTTCAGCATCTGTATACGTGTGTTGCCTCTTTCCTGACTGGCTTGCAGGCTTTCTACCTGCTTGCTGAGACTGTGCACCTGTGCTTGGGCTTCATCCTACAATCACACAATCAGAGAGAAAGAAAGTATGTTCATGTTCTTTTTGTTCTTATGTTTATTGTTATTGATACACCTTGTGTTGTTTCAGATCCTCCATTTGTGTGTCTCTCACTTTTCCTTTTACTGTGGAAACTAGTTTTGTCCATGGAAAATCTTGGGTTTTTATGGGAAGGGGACATGTATACTATGTGTCCAGTTTTATGTTTAAGATTTGGATTTTTTTTCATCCAAAAATGTTCAAACCTGTATGACTTTGTCTTCTGTGGAATACAAAAGGAGAAACTGTGAAGACTGTACTAGTTATTCTTCAATGCAGTTACAATGAATGGATACAGAAGCTTTCAAGGTTCGAGTATCAGACAAACAGGTCATGTTTATGTGAGCTTTTTGTGAAAAAAGACCAAAATTTAAGTCATTATTCAATGAAAATCTTGACTTCCACCCTAGCTCTCCTTGGCGTGTTCATAGCAGCAGTGCCGAATTAGTGAACAAATCATTCTTTTAAGTTGGACCTTTTCTTTTCATTGCTTGATCCAGTTAACAAAAACCACCTGAATGATTTATTCACAAATCAGACTGATTTGTTTCTCAAGTTCTGGTTCAATAATTCAGTCACAGCAGTTAACACCTCATGGAAGGGGAAGTCTAGAATAATTATTCTAGTATAGCTTGGTGGGCTATTTTTATGATGCCTTTGTGGCAATGTAGAGGTGTCAGGTACCCGCTCTCTCTGTGTGTCCCTGAGTTCTTGCTGGAAGCTACGCAGCAACATGTGAACTGAGTCCAAATCCAATTCTCCATCCTCTCCGCGGGAGGGGGACAAAGAACACACCAGCAATCCACTCACCCCAGGCTCATCTGACATGGGTTCACCTGAGGGTTTACACAGACATTTTTATTTGAGTCTTCTCACAAGAACACTATGTAAGTTAGAGCAGCACATTGTTTAATAACCTTTAGATTTTAAGAAAAGAATCCTTTGTAATATAAGAGCAGTGATCTTCTTCTTGACCTTTATCTAACCTTTGCTACAGAGACCCGATTCATTATTGGACAGAGAATGCATTACCTTTCACAGGTGATCGAGTTCTCCATGGTGAGGGACTCCGTCCACGTTCCTCAGGTGTGGGCGAACGTCTTCCACGTCCACTTCCAAGTGTACGTCTCAAGGTAGAACTGAGAACATTCAACCTGTGCTCAAGATCTCTCCGTATGGCGTCATTCTGTCCCAGCTGCTCTTCCAGCCCTTGGGCCCGGGCCTCTGCTAGACTCACCTTCAGCCCAAGCTCCCTGAGCTGGGCCTGGGCTTCCTGCAGTGCCCCCTCCAAGCGAGCAACCTCTTCACGCTGCTTCACTTGGCTCTCCTGAAGATTGGCATCCTGTTGTTGCTGCAACTCTTTCTCCTGGCGCTGCACTTCTTCCAGCTCTACTACACGCCGCTGCAAGCCTGCAGCCTTTTCACACACACAGACCAGTTCCAACAGTTTAAGTTTATTACTGCATGTGTGTGTGGATTCTGTATTTATGCCAGTTTGTGTGTTGTACCTCCTTCAGAGCTGCTTCTCTGCCAGCATCACTTTCTAGTATTCTTTGTCTGAGAGTAAAGGTCTCCTTTCTCATTTCCTCCTCTCTTTGCTCTTCTTGGGTCAGTCTGGCCTGCATGTCACTCAACTCTTGTCCTTGTTGAGTGCACTGACCCTCTAATGTCTTCACCTGCTCAGACATATGCTTTTTTATTTTACAAAAATGGTTGCAATGTATACAAAAATCTTTGTTCCACTGTAAATCTGTATAAGGCTAGACTTACAACAAATTAACTTGAAAAATGTTGACATGCTTAATAATGTTAAAGCACTGACTATAAAAGAAAAATCTTTGATTTCTTGGGCCCTGACCTGTCTGCGCAGTTCCTGCAGTTCTCTGCGTGCCTGCAAGCGAGATTTCTCAAGCTCACGCATGTTGGTTCTCAGCTTCAGCGCCTCCTGCTGTAGGGAGGATTTACATTCCTCTAACACTGCCAGTCTCTGATCTTTTTCTTCTCCCATTCGTTTCAAACTGATAAAAAAAGAAAAACAAGGAAGATTAATACATGTTTAATGATGCTAATTCCTTGTTCCATAAAGAAACTGGGCCTTACAGGGAATGTTTGATATCCCATAAAGACATTTGTAGTCCTTTGCTGATATTTAGGTTATACCATACAGAAAACCCTATTTTGAAATTACTTTGTTTTTGTTTATGCTCACTTAAAATCACATCTCAGTGATGACCCGATGTTACATAGCTTGGCTAACAGGGAACAGGTATGTAATGCAAAAGATATCAACATTCAAATAAGTCCAATATGCTAAACCTGTTGTTTTCAAACTCGGCTCTCTTCACAGCTGTTCGGAGTTCATGATTGGAAGACTGGATGGCCTCTTTCTCTCTCATAACATCTCCTAAATCTCTCTTCAGTTCCAAGCCCTCACGCCGCTGGGCGTCCCTGTCCTGCAAACACTCCCTCAGCTCTCGGTGGCCCTCGATCAGTTCCTTACGGCCAGAGTCCCTGCTCTCCTCCATCTCACTCAGTTCTCTTCTCAAACGCTCCACCTGAAAGAGACAAAAGATGAGAAGGAAAGATTAAATGAAACCAAATGTTTCTGTAAATACAAAAGGAGTGATGGGTCATGGTTTGAGTGCAATGGTGTAACTTTATCTATCTAAAATAAAGTCCATTTAAATCACTCAAGTGTGGTGATGTGACACCACAGAGGGAGTGAAGATTTCTAACAGTCATATTCCTTACGTGGCACTGTTTTGCAGATGACAATTCAGCTTCATTTTCCATGAGATGAATAAAATGGAAAGACAGCCTATTAGTAAAATTCCACTGCCTTGTTCCATTCAGCTTCTCAAAGCATGTGAGCATCAGACTCATCCAAAGACTTCTGCCCTCCTTTCAACACCGGATTTCAGGGCACATTCTCATTTGCACTTAAAAATGTGTTTTAAGTGCATGTGAAATGGTTCAAATTTTCAAAAGCTTTCATCAGATATGCTCAGGGTGAAACTCCTCGCCCATGTAAACACACAGGAATATGACCCACATTCTGGTAATTGCTTGGCTACAGCTAATCATTTTACGGTGCATTTTTTCCCCAAAATGCAGCCAGAATGCAGAGAGAAAGAGGGGGAAGAAAAACAGAGAAAGACAGGACAGGCTCCAAAGACTGCCACACACAGCAGCGATGATGAGAAACATCAGCAGTGTGTACAAGCGTGTGTAGATGCTGCTGTGTTAAAGAGAAATATGTGTGTGTGTGTGTGTGTGTGTTCAAGTTCACTGGGCCACACAAGATGTTTTCTTCTCATAAATCATAATGTAAAAGAAATAAGCCCATGCCAAGCCCACACTGGTTTAATTCATTGATAGGGGGTTGGGTTAGTAGGACAGTGTTGGGTTAAAGATGACCTCTGTTTAAAAGTTGGGGGCGGTGTTTCCATAGAGATGACTTTCATTACAGAACAGGAAAAAATAAACTTCTGAGCACCTGCTTATTTGTGACTGAAACTTTTCCTTTTCATATAATAGAGAAAGCCTTTGCTTTTCACTCCCCTGGTGGCTTTTATCGTTCCCTCTCACCACTAGTGGTTTGTCATTGTCTGACCAGGGCAAGCTGGAGGAGGTTTAGTGAAAATAATCAAACAGGAGGAGAGAATCCATCTTGGTGAGTAGACAGCTTCACCTAGAGATGAAGTTTTCATCACAGCCTCAGAGTAACATATCACTCTGGGTGCCTAGGGATAGATTGTTCAAACAACTAAATCTGTGGCTGAGGTATGTGCAGAGGTCAATTCCAAAGGCTGACCTTGAGCCTGAAAGGAAGAAGTGTACACACATGGATACAAGCACAAACATCAAACTGCTGGCAGCTGGAGCTTGCTCAATACACATTAACCAATGCCAAGTTCAACATGAGTGTGTGCTAAATGGCGCTCCCCTAGACTGCCCCTGGTAGGTACAAGTTGGACTCCAACAGGCCTTATGTTGCCACACGGCCCAACATAAACTAACTCACCTCCTAACTTACATGCACTGGCACAAACACAATTTTTACTGCTCTCCTGGGCTATAGGTTTTTTGTGTTCTGGATGATAAATTTGTTTCTGTGACTGAACAACTGGAATGTAAAATCTCGGGTTGTGTGACCTCTTTCTGAGCCTCCTGCCTCTGCATAGAAAGCTCTCTGATCTGGTCATTCAACCTGCGCTCCGAAACTTCACGGGAACTCAGAGACTCCTCGAAACGAGACCGTAGGTCCTGAAGCTCTGTCTGCAACCCTAAAACTGTGTCCTACAGAGAGAGGAGGAAGGACATAAAAATTAGGGCTGTCAACTGATTAAAACATTTACTTGGATCCTTGCTGTAGGATTATTTTTCTGTAGTTACCAAAGTCCTTTTAAAGCAAAGAAATTTTTAATTTATTTATTCAAAATAGTACAGAATTTTACATGAATATAACATGATTTTAACATGAAAATAATTATAAGCTTATCATATCAGACAGAATTCTGACATACTTTTTCTCAAACTGCATAAAAAAAGTGGATGAGAATTTCAAATCGCCAATAACTCAATAATGAAACAATTTTTCTTGCACTTTATAAACTTCTTCTTACATGAACTTTGTTTATTTCACTCTTCAGTGATTAAATTTCACCACACAGAAATGTAAATGACCAGTAAACTGTTTATTTTCATAATTTATTGAGAAACACATGCTCCACTATGGATTTCAGCTCCAAAGAGATTTTACATTTTACTGTCAAATTCAATAAATGTATTTAAAAATGAACGCTATTAAACAATGAATCTCATGCATTAATGTGTTAACATTACAGCCCTAATCTAATAAGGACAAAACATGATCCACAGACATATTTGGATTTATTATACCTTGTCCTGCTCCTGTTTGCTCAGGAAGTCTCTACGCATACGATCCTTTTCAAGGGCAGCTGTCTCTATGTCACGCTCGAGGGTAATTATGCGCTCAGTAAGAGTAGCCTTCTCTGCCTCCTTCTCAGACAGAACCTGCCAATCAAGCACAGTCAACAGAGTTAAAGCGGTAGAACTAACTTACAGTGATGCCATCTGCCCCATGTTCCGATTGCAGAAGGTTTAAGGCTATATAGGGCAACAGACACAACTTTTGATCAGATTGAAAGGAAGTTGTCAAAAGGTTTTGACTGAGTTCCTCTGAGACACAAATACACACACACCTGCTGTTTATGGCTTTCGGCCTGCAGCAGGGATTCTGTACAGTGCTGCTGCAGCTTGGCCAGTTCTTCCTGCAGCTGTTGCTGAACTCTGCGACTCTGCATGCGCAGCTCCTCGCACTCAGCCCGCAGCTGCGACTCTGCCTGTTCCCTCTGTGCACACAACTCCGCACGCATGCGCTCCTGAGACACACAAGACAGGTGCATGTGTTATAAGCATCCAAATACTCTCTTGAGCCACAGGAGAGTTTTACAGTTTAGGGTTATTGCATTTCAACTGCATCTTCTGCCAGAATTTCTCTGATAGTCCTAAATCTATGGCAGTATACATGTCAAAAATAAACACAGAATGAATACTGAAATGCATGCTGGGTATAGCAGCTCACTCTATGGCGATTCATTGTCAGCCACTTCCAGTTATTTTAATTGTACAAAAACAGTCTGTTATGCTGCTTGATGTTGCAATCTGTTATTTGTCATCATATTATTTTAATTATCATATTCAAAACACACTGGTTTGAAGTGCAAATGGTTTCAAGTTTTACCATTTACTGCACTTTGTTACTCTTCTAGTTATTTACCTACTGTATAACAGCTAATGAATGAGAAGTCTTACACATTCACAGAAAATAGCCACACTGAAAAATAAGGCGGATAATGCCATATTCTGGTAATAATCAGTTGTGAAATTTGCATCAGTGCAGGTTTGTGGGCTCAGCAAAAGGGCACATAGCAGCTACATAGGATTTTGAAATCTAAAATGTCAAATGGGAAACTCTAAGGTGTTGTGAATTATGGATGTGCACATGACAGCCATTGCAAGTCGGAATTTACTCATTTACTCATATTTTTAATGCCTCAAAACCCTGTAGATTAATATGCATCAGTCTAGAAATATGACTTAAAGGATGACTCATTTGTATGGGAAAAAAACTTTGAACCTTTTCAAATCATTTATAAATTGAATTAATTTGCTGTCAAACCAAATATATATACTCCTAACAATAACACATCAAGTGTGTCATTAGGGACAGTGCCTTTATCTCAAAATTTCAGTGATACCTTGTGCTTTCGCTCAGTATGCAGTTGTTCTTGATGGCTTTGCTGTGTTACAATGAGGGTTTGTTGTGCGTTTCTCTCGACCTGAGCAAGCTTCAACTCTAAAGCCTGTTTCTCCTGCAAAGCCCGAGACATTTGCTGCTCTAGTTCACTGTGAACACTAGACAGCTCACCTGTACAAAGGAAACAGCAAGTATATACACAAAGGAGAAACATGCTTCGTAATGAAAATATACATTAGGGATACACTGTGCTCCAACAAGCAGGAAACATGAAATTATAATGCTCTTTGGAATCATCATTACACAATATATAGTGACAGCACAAGCACGTAAATAGTAGTGTGGATGCTATCTGTGAGGGGACTTTGTTAAGCTCTAGAGAGATCCTCGGCTGACCACTCAGCTGTTCCCCAGTTCGGGGCTAAAATATGGGCCCCTTGTGGACTATAGCAGGGGCCCAATGGCCAGCGGGCTCAGCCAAGTCAACGAGAGAGGAATAGAGGCTCCCTGAAGAGACACTCACGCGTCAAAGTCTCGTTAGCCTGCTGTAGAGTAGCGTTCTCTCCCTCTAGCCTAGCCCGGTCAGCCTCAAGCATCGAGGCCAGTTCCTGCCTGTCCAAGAGGCCTGACTCTAGAGACTCTCTCTCGGCCCTGAGGAAAAGAAAAAGGAAGAGAGAATACAAAGAAAAATAGGATTTGTTTTGTGAAGCTAATGAACATCTTTAAATGGTTGTTTCTTTAGCTAACATCATTCAAGACAGATGAGATGTTCTGGAGAAGATTTACACAGCAAAACACAGGATTAACCTCACAGTGATTCTCTCACAGAAAAGACTTGTGAAACTAGGAAGAGTTACATGATTGAAAAGGCCCAATTGATAATTACTCAAAAAAACTATCTGAAAACACAGGTGTTTTACTTTGCCTGCCAACCTCGAACTCCAACATAAACACAAACACTTAGCCCATATAAACACATTAATACACCAAATCCTACTCGCACTAAAACACTAACACACATTGACTCACCGCAGAGCGGCCAGGTCTTGGGCCAGGGCCTTGGATTTACGTTGCTCTGAGGTGAGCTGCACTGTGAGATTGGCTTTGTCTCTTGCCAGTTCATCTCTCTCTTTGCAAGTCTTCTTTAGCGAGGCAGCACTCAGCTCCATTTCTCTACGACATGTGTTCAACTGTTCCTGCAGGGCTTGCTTCTGCTTACTGACCTACACAAATCACACACATGTACATGGAGGCATATATTTGAATGTTCACATATACCCAGTGTTTGCTGATAGTAGATCAACATCAGGATTATGAATCAAGTACTCAGATCATATCTAATCATTTGGTGATTTGTCCAAACACGTGAGATCCTAGATTATGCCAGTAACTGACCACTAAACTGTCCAAATATTTTCCTGATATGGTAAACCTTTCCCCACTGAGCCTGCACTAAACCGTTTGCTTGCAAACCAAAGGAAATTTTATTTCACTTTTCTGCCAAGCAGGTCAACTGAAAAAGCAGCAAGTGAAATGGACAAGGAAATGTTGCAAATAATGTAGTGTACTAATAATTTACAACATATCTTCAAGACTGTGTAAAAATGGAGATTACATTAAGATCCAGTGATTTATGACAACGCTACAGTTTTAACATTGTGACACCTCAGTAAAACATGACTGTAGGTGTAGACAAAAGAGCAGATGAATTCCACACTGTCTGTTGCAAAGATGCGAGCAGACAGATCAAGCTTGTGAATTACAGCTTTTTTCACTCATTCTCTCTCACTGTGATACTACCCGTCTGTAATATCTATCTCTCCAGTCTTCCTGTCCTTCATTTGTACTCAGGATCCCCTTTGCCTCCCCCATTCAATTCCTTTGCCACTCATAAAACACACGCTTGGGCCAAGATTCATTTATGGAAGTCTTGGAGGAAGGTGTTGAGTACCACGGCAGATGGGTCCAATATCTTCCCTTGGCTTTTTAATGTGACAACAAGACCCATCAGAGCACAGCTGAGAGCTGTGAATCATGCTGGGTAATGGGGCACACGTCCCCTCATTTTGTGACTGACCTGGGTGTGTTGCTCCAGGGCAGAACTTTTCTCCCTCTGTAGGAGGTTGTACTCTGCATCCTGGGTCACTCGGCTCTCTTGAAGGTGAATGTGTGAGGCCTCCAGAGCACGCTTCTCTGCCGTAAGGTCTAACAGCTCCTGCTGAAGTCGAGCTAGCTCTTCTCTGGCTGCCGCTCGCTCTAGCTCTGCGTCCCGTTTGCGTTCGCCAAGCTCTGCCTTTTCGGCCTCGACCTGGCAGTAGATAGGTCAAAAACAATATTTTTGAGAATAAATAGGACGACTACCATGTTGAAAAGACGACTTTTGCTGGTCGCAATCATATATTGTGATGTGGATGTCGGTGTGTTGGTTTCCACACCAGGACCATCCTTTGTCAGCCAGCTTTAAAAAATTTCTTTTAAAGGGTTAGTTCACCCAAAAATGAAAATTAGCCTGTTATTTACTCACCCTCAAGCCATCCTAGGTGTATATGACTTTCTTCTTTCAGACGAATCCAATCGGAGTTATATTAAAAATTGTCCTGGCACTTCTAAGCTCTATCATTGCAGTGGGTGGGTGTTTCTGTTCAACAGTCCAAAACACGTCAAATAAAGCTTGCGCATCTATAATAAAACATGCCTCACATGGCTTTGGGGGGTGAATAAAGGCCTCCTGTAGCGAATCCATGCGTTTTTGTAAGAAAAATATCCATATTTCAAAAGTAATAAACACTTCTCTCTCACTTCATCTAACTGTTATACACGGAAGCCGTTCCGGCAGATGACGTAGGACGTCTGCATTGCGTGATTAGTGACGAACGCGGAGAGAGAACAAAACAAAAAATGCCGGTCATGAATTAGAAGTACAAACCGAGGATTTGTAGAGAAAAATGTCAGAGGATTTTGATATAAGCCAAGAGGAGACTGGTGTTCCTTTGCTAAAGTAAGGAAACTTTGCTTCCTTTGCTCCTGTAAACAAACTTTTGTGCATATCTCAGAGGCGCGCGCGAGACACATGTCCTACGTCATCCACCGGAACGGCTTCCGCATACAACAATCAGCAGAAGAGAGAGAAAAGTGTTTATTACATTTGAAATATGGATATTTTTCTTACAAAAACGCATGGATTCGCTACAGGAGGCCTTTATTCATGCCCCGGAGCGTGTGAGGCACGTTTTATTATGGATGCGCGCTCTTTATTTAACGTGTTTTGGACTGTTAAACAGAAACATCCACCCACTGCAATGATAATGTTTGGAATAGCCAGGACAATTTTTAATATAACTCCGATTGGATTCATCTGAAAGAAGAAAGTCTTATACACCTTGGATGCCTTGAGGGTGAGTAAAACACTGGTTAATTTTCATTTTTGGGTGAACTAACCCTTTAATAAATTATCAGTTGTTGAACTGAATGAGTTAACTATAAAAAATGAGAGATTATTCAAGATTTAACACTATGCACACTATCCAGTTCCATGACCCCGACCTGTAAGAGAAGCCGGTTCAATTCGACCTTATCTTTAGCCAATCCCTCACTCAGGGCTCCCATCTTGGCCAGGGAGTCCTGTAGCCCTGCATCTTCACTTCGTAGTTTAGTGAGCGCCAGTTCCTGCTCAGCATTCTGGGCCTCCGCCTATAGGGAGGCAGTACAAACATCAGTGGGAAGTTTGGCTTCATCCAATCATTAGCTACCAAGTTCACGTAACCAGCATTTATTTTGTAATCAGCGGTTAGAATAAAATATGTTTGCAGAGCTGTTTAATAGCACTGGAGTTTAACCATTACATTTTGTCCCCAGAATGACCTGCGGTAGAACTGCGGAAGTGTGGAAAAACTGTAAGTTAGACAGAGTAAGTGATGAAAAATCTTACAAAGGCAGTTTTCCTTGGTAAATATAAATTACTACAAATAAGCGGAGCTACATAACTCACCCAAGGTCAAAGTAAACTGAGTTTCCAGTAATTCAACAACTTACTTGGACATTTGACAGGGAAAAACTCTGTATTTACTTAATGGATAAATAATGCAAAACTGGGTAAACAGTTTTATGATTGGATGTAATTCACTGTAGCAACAGGCAGGTGAGAACAGCTTTATACAGACTTAGATCAGGTGTTGTTAAGATGAATGAATGAGTGAATATGTGAATGAAAGAATGAATTGAGAGAGTAAATACAGTATGTGAATAAAGGAGTGACTGAGTGAGGAAGGGAGTAAATGACAGTGGTTTAAGAGAAAGTGTGAGTTGTAGAGTGTTTTGAAACAATATGTTAGTGAATGACAGTGTTGGAAGAATGAAAGAATGTGTGAGGGTATAAAAATGTAGTGAGTGAATTAATAAGTGAGCAGGTGAGTGAATGTGATGGAACAAATGAGTGGGTGAGTAAATGGATGAGTGAATAAGTGGGCAGGTTAGTAAATGTGTATTTTGTGTGAATGTGTAGAGCAGTACCCTAGAGAGAGCCTGTGCAAGACTGCTCTTTTCATCCTCCAAAACCTCTTTCTGTAAAGTCAGCTGACTCAGAGCTTCTTTTAGTGTGACGAGCTCTTTACGCACATCCAAGTGTCTCATCTCCAGCTGCTCCACAGTGTGTTGTCTGTAGAAAAATGCACACAAATTGTCAGGGCATAAATATACACACTTTTTGATTTGTAGATATGGGCAAAACAGCACAAAAAAACAAATGAAAACCCAGGCACACTATGGCACAGAGCAATCAAATCAGCTCATAGGAAATGTACACACAAACAAAACATAATTTTAATGTAAACAATGTTAAGATTAAGGTATAGGCACATACTCATGTACACAAACATATACAAGCAGAGATATTTCTATAAACACACTCCCAAAAGACATTTGCTCTATAAAGACTTGAGGTTAAAGATGACATCCAAAACCATTTCATCCATAACAGTACACAATAACACATGATCAGGGTTGTTACCTTGACCTAATTCAGTAAACTAATGCATTATGCATCTTCATGTTTAATGCATTTTGTAAACAGTACTATTCTGGTTCTATCTAAGGCTACTTAAGGACAACATGTGCTAGTAATACTGATTCGGTAAAAACAATAGGACAGGGAAATAAACAAGGGCCAAGAAGGAAGTCAAGGGGTTTGAGGTTTCCTGGCAATGCCATACCCCTCTCGGATTCAGAGCGTTCTCGAGCCAGCTGCCTCTCCAGGTCCTCCTCTGCTGCCTGAGGAGGTCTTCTGCTCTCTGAACATCCAGAGAGGAGCTTTTCAAAGCTTCCTGCTCTGCTTGTGTGCATTCCAGCTGCTGCTGCAGGGCTGAGAGCTGCCTCTCAAGCTCTCCTTTTTCACTAGGAAGGGAGAAAGGAAAGCAACAGTTGTGGTGGAGTATATGGCTGTTCAGGTTATAGTCTTAAAACTAGAGGATTTGCATGCTTGAGCCACAGGCACTCCTAAATTAGGGCCAAACAGTACAAAGACGCGAGTTTCGCGGCCTTTGAATCAGAATCTTGAGCCTTTTTAGAAGCTTAACACAACTTGTTCTCTTATAGAAAAAACAGGTCAACAAGTCCTTATAAATTATCCAAACAGGCTAGCCTGCAAAATAATGTCATGAGTGAACAGCTCTCTAAAGTAGAGGGTACAAATTGTTCAGTTAGAAACTCATTTAAGCAGGTTACAGGCCATTGAACAGATCCTTTATTGAAGTGCCAGGTTCATTCAGTCCCAGACTCTACCTGGTAACTATGCCCAGAGGTGCGGCATCTTTGGGCATCTCTGGTGCTGTCCTCCTCAGATCTTCCAGTAGTTGATTCTCTTGCTGCAGTTCCTGACTTCTTTTGTTCCCAGGCTTCTGGTTTCATCTTCACCCACATGCAGCTGATCTCGCAAGGTGGCAACCTGCTCTTGGGAAGCTTCCAGACGTGCTTTCAGCTCCTTTTGGTGGATAGATATTTTCATTTAGTTAAATGTACTGAAATTACATACGTTTCTTGATAGCAGAGTAAACTATTAGGAGACATGCTAAGTGTGTAATTTCTGTACCACTAGGATGGTGACACCTATGCCATATAAGGATGCAGTACAGGAGTTTGTTGCAAACCTGAATTTGTGCCTGACGCTGTAAGACGCCTCTGCACAGCTATCAGAATACCATCTCGTTGAGAAGATGAAATAGATTCTGCAGAACAGATAGGTGCTCATCTTTTGATGAGTCGGTGGAACTCTCACTACTAACCACCTAAAAGAGAAAATAAGAGATGAGTTGACAATTACTATTCTCATGTTTTTTACATCTGGCCCAAAATATCATGGCCAATAATCATGTTCAGTAAACCTGATTAATGTTGTGCAGCAACTGTTGCAGACTGCTGATCTCGCTCACGTAAGGCATCCTCTCGGTTCGGTCTTCGACCGATTTACTTCCTGCAGGAAAGCATTCAGGTCAAAGTGCAGCTTCTGAACAACCATGACACACACCAGACTCCAGATGAATCCAGATAAGTCATTAAGAAACTGTTGATCAAGACTAGTCTTCCCACCAATGATTCTGGCAACACCATGATTCTTACTTGATTTTTGGACTTTTACCTTAATTGGAGAACTGACCTGCCCAACTCGATCCAAGCAGTCTTTAGGCATCTTCAAGAAATGGCTAAAACATATCTTCCATCTACACTTGACCCTCTAACACTAGCACTCTCTATTCTATTTCATTGTATCTACTTGTTTTCTTTTAAATGATAAAAAATACCTTGACCTTTTAACACTTGCACTCTCTCTATTCTGTTTCTATTTTATCTACTGTTTATTTATTATAAAACATAATAATACCCTGACCTCTTAACACTAACTTCATTTTCTATTCTATCTATTTTTTATTCTTTCTATTTATTATTTTTTTAAAAACTTGCTATGTGTACTGCGTTAGAGTGACCGGGACTATTGTCCTCATTTTTTAAGTCGCTGGATAAAATCATCTGCTAAATTATTAAATGTAAATGAATGAATGAATGAAGGAATGATTTGTAAATGTAAATGTAACTGAAGGCAGGAATTGAAGGTGGGATTGTGAATGAACTCTCGCCACCTTCGATACCATGACTGAGGTGCCCTTGAGCAAGGCACCAACCCCTAATTGCTCCCCGGTGCTGGAGCAATGGCTGCCCACTGCTCCCATGTGTTCACGGTGTGTGTGTGCATTTGTTCACTGTCTACTGCTGTGTGTGTGCACTTGGATGGGTTAAACGCAGAGCACCAATTTCTAGCATGGGTCACCATACTTGACAATACGTCACGACTTTCACTTTTTTCTTTAAATGATTCTACTGCAACACTGCTCACCATCCTGTCCAAGCTGCTCCGCAGTGCTGTCAGATTGCTTTCCTTCTCAATGTTCTGTGCTCTGAGCTGTTTCACCATTTCACCCAATTCCAGGATCCTGTACAGATACATGCATGTTAGACTTTAAATATCATAATATCAAAGTATATTAAAAGTGGTCCATATAGCTTGTTTGCTGTCTTCTGAAGTCATATGATAGATTGTGAGGAACAGACTGAAATTAAGTTATCATTCACTAAATATCTTGGCATCCACAATAGCTCTCTTTGGCACGTTCATGTGAGAAGTAACAATGTACTATTTGATATTGAATAATTTCAATTTATCAGTTGAACTGGTTCACAAAACTGGCCTGGAATAATTTTTTCACAAATCATCTGATTTTCAAGTGAACTCTGACTTCAATGGTTAATAATTCAATCGAAGTCAGTATCATCAGTGAATAACAACTTACAAATTGGTCTGTTTTTCAAGAAAAGCTGTCATTTAGCTTCAGAAGTTGTATGGATCACTTTTATGTTATATTTGAAGCTTTTGCAACCTTTTTTGAAGGTTCACAGCTTCAGACATGAAGGTATGTAATCAATGAAAGAATTTTAATTTTTGGGTGTACTATTCCTTTAAGAAAAATAGCACACTCTTTTTTGATGTTGTAATCTGCAAGTTGAAAGGCACAGATTTTATGAGGTTCTGAGGTATTCTAAGACATACAGTACTCATTCTTTTGCATGAACACACATACTGTCACAAAGTGAAGAAAACTGCATGTGCGTAACATTAACACGGTTGAGGCAAAATGATCAAACACTCTATGGTGTGCTTATTTGATACCCATTTATCTATGGCCCTTTCTTTCCACCGCAATAAAGCTCAGCTAAAATTTCATATATCAAAATGGAGAGTGATCTCTGCTCTCTACATTATAAAACTGTCACTGATGAAAAGATGTAGAAGAAAGAAGCTGCAATGACTCCATTCATCAGAAGACCCCAACCCTGCTCTGTCAGATCCATGGATCCGCTCTCAAAAGAAAGTGTCATAGACCACTGACACATTATACAAGTAAATGAAGAATGTAGAAGATACTGAACAGCAAATAAAGAGACACACTCTTTCTCTCTAGTTTTGGCATGCCACATAGTTGGATAGATGAGACAATCTGTACTGACCTTCCCTGTGTGTCAGCACTCAGGACAATGTACAATGAGTCATCTAGGAGATGTGAGTTCAGGACATCAATAATTCAATTCAAAGCTTAGGGATAAGTGCTGAAATTTATGACACTGTGAAATCCTTTGAATACGATAATTTAACCTCAGCTGCCAATACTATATGTATTTATTACAGCATGCTGCTCAAGCATGATGACACTTGTATATTACTGTTGAAAAATGAATGGGACGTGTACATAAACAGACAGACATGTTGTACCTAGAGTTAAGCTCTACTTTCTCTGCGTCAAAGCGGGCCTGCAGCTGCATAGCCTCTTTCAGCTTGTCTCTTAGTTGATTCTGCAGTGCAAATACTCCGCTGGTAGCGGGGGTACAAGGCTGGCTCATGTTAGCCTCCAAATTCACACAGGCCGTATGAAGACGACGGCCAGCCACCGCACACTCGGCTCGCATGTCCGATAGACTCCTGTAAAGCACAAAAAAACTATTACAACCAGCAGGAGCAATGAAATTCCCTTACACAACAATTTCCTTACGTTCCCAAGGAAATGTGTTTTGTTCACAACTGATGAGAGCCAGATGGCCGAAACTATATTGTGATCTGGGAATAAACTATTTGAACGGTGTCGTGTCTGAGTAAGGGTCGTGAACATTTTCTCCGCTGTCCATGTGTTGAGTAATCCACATTACAGCAAATTACTCAACAATGATCACAGCATTTACAGGCCGAGCCCTCATCAAGCTTGGCTCTGATGGATGGCTCAAGACTAATCTGAAGGGCAATCTAACCATCACATTTCCTTGGACGATGCGGTCAGGATGGGTGAGGGGTGACCCAGGTGACCCGCTGCGCTTTGATCCCAAACGGGGATAAATGGTGGTGGGTTTGGAAAGAGGGTTCTGGCTGCAAGCTACACTCACCTGTCAGCGAAGGCCCGCAGCTGGGTGAAAGAGCTTCGCAGGAAGGCAGCCTGGCGCCACAGAGCTCGCACACGGGCTTGCTCGCGGCCATTTCGGGAGGTATTCATCTGCAGGAGAGCGACACGGCCATATGGTCGGCAGGTTCAGTAATAAGGAGGGTGGCAAAGAGGTTAAAGATGTCTCCATTATAGATGCACACATACGAAAAATAATGAATGCACCCACACATACTTGAACTGCTGGGCGCACACACTCACAGAGACTCCTATACACAAATGATACAGTAAGCTTTTCTTGACTGTATGAGGCTGAATACTACATGAGCTCCTTCATATCACCAGATGTTTGCACCGAGCAATGAATTCTCGCTCTTTTTTCAAATCGACTGGAATGTTTTCACAGGAAACAACAGCTGAGAAAATCACAACAATGATTTAAAACAAAGACAGTGTCCAGACTGACAAAACAGGCACCAGGGTGGAATTCCACGAGTTCCAGAGTTTAGTTTCATTGGGTTGGATTAAGGAAAGATTTTCCTTAAACTGTGGATTTGGATAAAAACATACACTACAGATCTCTCCTTCCTTCCCTCTGTCTCTTTTTCCTCCTCCCTCTCACCTCAAGTTCCCTCCTGAGTCGCGTGTCCCTCTGCTCTGCCTCCTCTCGTGCCTTCTGCAAGCTTTCCGTCAGGGCCTGATTGGCTTCGTTGGCTTGTTCGAGTTGTTCCCGGAGCAGTGCATTGACCTGGCTCAAACCAGAACACCTGTGAAATATATGGAACTGCTTCAGAGCACTGTATCCCGGGACCTCCACCTGTTAAGCCACAAGCCAAACTTTGCAAATGATCTCACCCCCCTCCATTGCACGGGCCTCTATCAGCTTCTATGCTTACAGGCTCATAAAGGCCCACGTCACATTCTACGTTGCCAACCACGCTTAGAGGGGAATGTGCGTGACAGTTTTATAAAGTCCATGTCAGCTCCAGCCTAATTGCCACCAGATTTGCTTGTCAAATAGTTTACAGGGTTATTTACATCATTCGTGGCAGAATCCACCCAGTTACATACAAAGATTGACGCCAGGGTGTGAGGCAGTAAGGGCGACGAACAAAACGATCATCAAAGGGGCGAGCAACAGAGAGAGACATGATCAAAGCTACGAGAATGTTTAATCATTTTCAATAAGTAGATTTGCTCCATGATTCTGTTTTGGCTTAATTCTGCTTGTGCCCCTCTGAAAAAACGCAAAGCCAAGGCAGACAGCTTAGCAGTAGTGTAACAGGCACAACACTTCTGCCCTGCTGAATCTCAGTTAATTGTGGCATGCTATGAAATTCTCATGAGCCGTGGCACAGCTGAATTCTCTGACGTAGAAAATTAAATAAATGGTGCTACAAGACTGCAGAGCCACAGATGATCAGATGAACTGCACTGTGCAGTGTGTTCTCTGAAAGAGGCACTAAGGTGTAAAAATGAATGAGAGCTTGGCAGCTGGGCGGCCCAGAGTTTGCCATAATCGTTTCAATTACGGGCGAGTGGCACAGTAAATCACGTTCTTTTAAAGGCTGGCTTCTGGGATGGTAGGTTGGCTGGCTCTTTGTATGAAGTGCAGTAAAAACTACTTGGCTGAGACAGTGAACAAGGCTGTGATAATTAAGTCTGACAAACTGGATACCTTTTGTTTTTGACACCCCCTTCTAAAACTATTCATTTAGTATATGCTTGTGGGGACTGAAATAGGCAGCTAGGAGATTTTAGTTAGAGCAGTTTTGCCTTCCTGATATATGATGTTCATATGTCGTTTTTCAATGTTAGAGCGGAGAATACCAGGTGGAAAATTCAGCTTCTAGGATGGTGTTACTCTGCTTCGCAGTTCACGCAGAAGTTGATTAGTGGCCGTTCTGAGGTACTCGGCTTAGCAGCTCCAAACTGGTCATATTACTATCTGTTCTAATCTCACATAACCCTGAAAAACAGCACAATAAAGGCATGTTGCAGTCATTGGCTCGAACCTGGTTTAAACTCAGTCCTGAACTGGCTATAAGCTGTCAAAGAGCTGGTTTGGCTTGGCTAGATGGTCATGTGCTGGTCCTAAGCAACTAGCTCCTGCTCAGGACCAGCTCATAACCATCTTAAACCATCTCAAGACCAACTAAGGACCAGCTTAAACCAGCTCAAACCAGCTACCATGCTTCAAAACATACCTAACCAGCATATGCTGTTTTTTTTTCAACAGGGAACTAACCAGCCCAGTTGGTTCCAATTGGTTATTAGCTAGTTTAAGATGGTCATTAGTTTTCTAGTCTGGTCTACAGCAAGTTTCTGATATTCATTAGCTGGCCTAAGCTGGTCATTGACTGGTCATTACCTGTTTCAGGCTGGTCACTAGTTACTCCATGCTGTTCATTAGTTGATATAAACTGGTCTTTAGGTGGTGCAAGATGGCAGACCATCTTGCATCAGCTACAAGGTCATACGAGTTTGTGGTGGTCATGCTGGTTGTGAAACAGTTGATTTATGAAAGCAGGTACCATGTTCCAAAACACAACTACCATCTTAAGCTGGATTTTCCAACAAAGTAAAAGGGAAAAACAAAACCGCAACTTCAAGCTTTATCATTCTTATTTTCCAAATGTACAATTCTCTTTTGGTTCCAAACAGCAAATCTTGACATACTCTTTGGCTGATTCACCCATTCTCCCTCATTTTACCTCAGTCTACCCGCCGGCAGGTTTTCCTGCACCTCTCGATGTCAGAAGTGAATATCACTATTGTTCTTACCGTTTCTGCTCATCCTCCAGCAGTGCAAGTTTACTTTGGACATCCATACTGTGTTCCTGCTCAAAGCACTGGAGACGGTGTGCTGAAGTGTCTAGATGTGACTGGAGCTAAATACATGGACAGAGGCAGGTTTATACCTAACACACCAAAATACAGTGCAACCCCTGACAACAAACAAAGTCACAGGAGCAGATAGATTTTTTAAAATTAAAAAGCTCCAACTGAAATTTTGTGTGAAGAAGTAATGTGTTCTTCTATCAGTAAAGGCTGTGAAGTTCTCTAGTGAGACATACCGAGAGCCTCAGCTTCTCTGACTCTGAGGTTTTCTCCAGCACCTGCTGCTCTAGATTTCCACATCTCTTCTTATACTGGAGCAACTGCGGACACAGACAAATACTTTCACTCTTCACTCTGCAACTTAAGATGAAGCACATTCCCAAATATACCAAAGCTTCATGGTTTCTTTTTGATATGCATATTCTAAAAGTAAATACCCCAGAATTACAAAATCATTTTTCCCCTCAAAGAATCTTTCCCATCTTTGACAAAAATTAAATGTGTTGAATGAGACCACATCTAACAGTGGACCTTTGCCTGTAGTTTCTGCACCAGCTGAGCCTGTCTGTGTTGGCTCTCCTGAAAGGCCTGGAGCTTCAGCCTATAAGATCGTCCTTCCTCTCTTAGCCAACCCTGCTCTGCGCCATACACACTCTGCTGGTCTGAATCTCCTGACTGCTGCAACAGCATCTGCTCCAGCTGCAAGGACATATGCACACATTACACTGCTTAATCACCTTTTAGACCCTTTATGGCTGTTCACAATTTGTATTAGCATGATTTAGTGACAATTATAGTGAATTAAGTTTAGCTTGTGTACACTATTTCCTTCTCTCATTTTAAGCATAGGCAGCACTAGATTTACATGTTTAGATTTATGTATGAAACAAGAAAAAACAATTGTTGCATTGTCACAGAGGTAAGTCACAAGCTTTATATATATTCACATTGACATATAATCAGGCAAGAATTTAGATTTCAAACGAAAGGTTAAATTGTAGTCTAAGGACAAGAGTATTTTTAATGAGTATTAGACTGAGGCAAGGAGTCTTATGTGGTTTTAAATGTTATTATACATTATAATATATGATAATTTGGTTTCATGATTTATGTTTTATATTTGTTTTACATTTTTCAGAAAAGCCTATAAAGGCTGTTTAATGGTCGGTTTCACCGGGACAACATGCCCCGCTAAAGGTCAGTGTGTGTTCAGTGAACTGTATCTTTTATCTTAAGCAAGCAGAAATGTTAAAAAAAAAAAAATTCTGTAAGCAGTGTGCCAACATATAGCGTTGTTGCACATCGGGTGTCCCGAGTTCGAGTCCCGGCTCGCAGACCTTTCCCGAACCCTTCCCATTCTCTCTCTCCCACTTTGCTTCCTGTCTAGCTACTGTTCTATCAGCATAAAGGCAGAAATGCCAATAATAATAAAATTACTTAAAGCCACACTGAGAAACATTCACTGCAGTAAAAAGTGACAACTTGCCTCAGTCTCTCCAAAGTCTTAATATCATGCATTTTTGCTTCTCAAGTACATTTTTCTTAAATTTATTCACTGAAAAACACAGGTAGTGTGTATAGAAAGGAGAAAGTTGTCTGTCACAATGGCAGAGTGTTTCTCCCCTGATTCCCATCCTCCTACGGTGTCTTCAATCTCAATGTCCCATTACCCCTCCAACCCCTCCCATCTTCCTTTAACCCCCAGTGCATATCATGGTGCCAGACACCCAGTCCCTACTAACAGAAACCACATGTTTCCTCTCAACACAAGAACATGCTGCCTCAGCTGATTCAAACACAGCAAGAAAAAAAAAAGAGGATGAGGGGTATAGAGAGAGTAAAAGGTGGAAGTAGAGTCACCTTCACCCTTTTTGCAAAGAAGTAATACACACAACTACAAGTCATACTGAAATCACAGGCTAACACTCATCTGCTGCTAAGCTGAACAGCAGCCTCTACAAGATGCAAGGGACAATAGTCCCCCTGTTCCCAACTGGAGCCAAGGGCTTCGCAAAACTTAATAAAACATTTTCATTCTGAGAGCTTTAATTCCGCATACTACAAAGAGGGGCAAACCAGCACCCGGCTCTGGGCGGTTTTGGGGTTCAGGGCTCATAAGGGAACAGGGACTTATTATATGGCCTGTTGTTAAGGTGACAGCTTTTGAAAGCGAACAGAAAATGAAAAACATGGGTGGAGGACGAGTCAGAAGAGAGAGGGGGGATGTTGGGTGCAGCAG
>JAFVLL020018654.1:0-48813 GCA_021397915.2 Tor tambroides | reverse complement strand
AGGGATGTTTGAACACAGCAGTCCGTCTTTGCTATTTACCAAACCTGCTTCCATCATCTAACGCACAGCAGAGGCTGGAGCTGGACCATTAGCACTAGGATAGGGAACCCCAAGGGCCAGAAACAGGACCACATGCCTGATACAACCACCAGCTCAGCAATACGTGCCATATAGCCGACCCACAAATGAATTCAGACTCAGAGAGAGCACATTTATGGGCTGCAAGCAATCAGGAGCTGCAGGGGTTCAGGAGAATGTGGCACCAAGTTAAAAAAAAACCCTCCTCGAAAGTTTCCCAGCCAGAAAAGGCTTCCGATTATCCAGAGTGTGTCCATCTGAAATTCTCTTCTACCTGAAAAATGCACTTCGGATGATCATGCTTCAAAGCTGAAGATGATTTAGCTGGACTCCCAACCTTCACGCTGATGCATGTCCCTGAAAAGAAGCTTTGCAGATGTTTCTAAAAACTGCTAGGGCTGCAGAAATGACAATAAATGGAAAAAAATAAAAATAAAAAACACATCTACAGATATATAGAGCATTGCCTCTGATTTCGAAAGTGGTAAGTGCTGGAAGGCCATTAGTCACATCCTCTGGGACCTTGATCTTTAATAAGTGTAGATGGCGTCGCATCATTCAGTACGCTTAGAGCATTAGACGGCGTTCATGTGAGGACCTCTGACTGAGAGCCTATTATTAATTATGTATTTATGCTTAATCAGTGCCTATGGCACAAACCTGGCTCCCTAGTTTTGTTTTCTAAAATGTTTATTTATGCAAAAGCATTTAAGCTGTCTGAAAATGGCCCTCTTTTGTTCTCATCTATAATAAATTCATACCTTAAATGGAAGATAAACAACCACATACAGTCAAGGCTCATGATAGTGAATTCAGGGTAATGTATCATTTTATGCATATTTTCTACCGAGACCCACCGAGACGCACAATAATTCACAGCAAAGTGCATTTTATGTTGGAAATCGTTGATGCAAGTATAAACATTCAAAGTTACAACATATGCCTCTCCCAGTCCTTTGGAGAAATATCTTCAGTAGAGGAGTTAGAGAAGGTTTTAGCAGCCTAAAGGGAATATTTCGGCAGCGTGAAAATACAAGCACCATTCTGCTGTGTATGAACCTCTGAAGAAATCATTTTCTTTCCATTTAGCAGAGGTCAGCTGGACTCTGTGGTTGTCAATAAATATTGATGTTTCAAAATTACAACTGCACTCTTCGGTTCTCTGTTGTCTTTGTTGTTTCTGCTGAATAACTATCAATACATGTAAAGTTGAGTTATTGTTAACGTTCTCCCTGGAAAAAAAATATCAGTTATCAAAATGCTGCAGAAGGCTTTTGTTTCACAAAAGAATCAAACTCTGCCTGTCAAAGTTGAGGCGTGCCTGTCGACTCCTTCTCAACCTCGTTTCATCTTTCTCCAGCAATCTAAAAAAAAAGCAGCTTTCAAACAGGAAAGGGAGCTTTCAGTCCTGAAAAGCTGTCAGGCAAGAACATATAGTCGCACCTTTAGTTCAGTCTCACCTGCTTTGCTGAACCTCAAGCGATGTCATTCGACAGGTGCATTATTTTCAAAGACGGGGTCCAGCCTGCTGGCTACTTTTAAAAAACTCTCTGCTCTTTAGATCTGTCTGTGTGCTATCTGATATGACTTCATGGCTTTTATAAGATTACCGCGCAGTCGTTCTTCATTACAGACCATTATCAGTATTGATAAGGTGAAAATAAACTGCACTTAGCTCAGATTTTCTGTTTATCAGCCCATACTCGGCTCAGACTGCAGAGGACTGACAGGATCTTAACAGAATCTTGCTTTGGCTGCAGCGTCCTGCATCGCTTCATTCGTTCACGGGACGTATCTGATATTAAAAGAAGCTGGTTTTGTGTTTTTTGGCTCACTCCAAACAGGAGGAGTCAATTCACTCAAGCTGCACTATTTAGCTTTGGTCAGCGGCCAAGCGGGCGTGCCGGACGGATGCGTCCGTGCATCATGTGTGATGTTTCAGAGCTGCTGATTGAATAAGAGCTCTCCTTTATTAAATCATGGCACCACAGCAATCGAGGCAGCCATTCAAAACGAGCTCTTCTTAATGTACAGATGCCCTCGTTTGCTGTGCTGAAAAAGGCACGGCTGTACTCCGCTCAACACAAGTTTCTCCGTTCTTCTGAGGTAGTCTAGGGGTTTAGACGTGAGTCAAAGACAAACACTCAGGCAGCTGAGTCTCGGACAACTTTGTTTGATTTCCGAGTGAAGGAATGATTCAATTTCAAGATTTAATAAAAGCACAGTCTCACAGGCTTTGCCAGATGCATCTTTATCTTGCTTGATTTCGCAAGATAGAACGCCAGGGAACCAGTCTGCTAAAACATCTAAGGTTTATACAAGACTCCAACAAACAATTACGTCTATTTCAAGAGTTGCCACAAGGCTTCTTGATTTCAGACGGGCGGGAAATAACTCATTGTTAGTGAAACATTTCGCATGCTTTATCGAGATCGGACCACTGCAGACATCACCCAAAACAAGATAACGAGATTCAGCCAGTCGCTCCGGAGAGTAAACTTGGGTGTTGGGCCTGATTCAAGTAGAATGTTATTAGAGGTTCTTTATGGGAAATGCTTTAAGGCTTTCAAATCTGCCTCAAACAAAGAGAGACAACACAGAGACGCATGCTGAGAACAATTATTATAAGCTCCTGTGGTGACTACTTGCAGTTCCCATCAAAGCATTCGGTTTACTAGCACGAAATAATGAAGAAGTATTAACCGCGCCTCACGGGGTTCAGATCACACAACACTCCCAGTAGAAGCCGTCCTCTGCAGCAAAGCGTCTTGTGTTGTGAAATTGGTCACTCTGAAGCGCACCATCAGCCTCTTATCGGAAATGTGACCACAAAGCAATTCAGGGATTTGGAAGGTGAAGTTACAACGGCAGCTGTTGAGGATGCATTGTTACCCCAGAAAAACATACACAGAATTATCTAAAGGTAAGAGGAGAGTAACCCCACCCTCAATCGCTGTTGTGTAGTCAAAAGATTGATTTGCATTTAAATAAGCCAGGCTTATGCTTGTATTGTGGCACTCATCCGTGCTTTGGTAAACAGGCTCGCTATGTAATGCCACCAAACTCCAAACTCCAAACCTGTCAATCCAGGTGTGCGATTGTCCGTGGCACAAACTTCCTGCGAACCCTTATCAGATCAAGCATTTCACATTCAACGAGATAAATCCAAGCGGAATTTACCAGCCCTACTTAAGTCTGTCTCTCAGAGTCTGTCAGAACGACAACCAAACAACTGTTTGCGATGCAACGCAAGTATGTGGCAGCGTCACATTGATTCATAGCTGCAATATAGTGCGAGAATAAAATGATGCTGATGTTTTTTTAAACTACCCCCTTCAGCAAATTAGAGAAACAAATGATCAAATGATTGATTGCACAGAGTGAGGAAAAATAAGCTCATATACACACAGATGAACTGCCACCCACACACACAGCGGGGACCCTCACACACAGACGGGGTTGCTCATATACAAACATGTCAAGAAATGACTTTCTTATTACCTGTTTAGATCCCATTAGGCCTGTCAATGCTTCAGTGTGGGTGAGGAGGAAGAAACTTTGACGGAAAGTGTTAAGTGACATTTAAGAAAATCTGACGGCCTTCGAGATTTAATGTGATCTAATTAACCTGCAGACAAGTAGAGAAGCAAGTCTACACTCCCAACTGTCAGTTTGTGAGATCTAGGGCTGCACGATAAATTGATAAATGATATCGCACTCGCGATTAGGCAAAAGCTGTGATAAGTCATGTGCATCTTGTCAGTGAAGAACGGTTCTGTGATCAGTAGTAAATCTCCATCCGAATGCCAGAGGGCGCTCTCACGCCAAAACTCCTAATACGCCCCGCAGAAGAAATTCAGCCCTTACAGAAAAAACACATGAACTTCACATGTGCAAATCACATGTGAAATATGTGGAACCCATGTGAAACACATATTAAACGCACATGAAACATGGTTTTGGAACAGTTTCATGTGTAAATGTGTGAAAACCATGTGTTTCACATGAAATTGTTCCAAAACCACGTTTCACATGGGTTTCACATATTTAACATGTGATTTGCACATGTGAAGTTCATGTGGTTTTTCTGTAAGGGAAGAAACTCCTACTGACCTATTCTCGAGAAACAAGCGCTTCACCACCTTTAGATTATTATCTTTTTTGAACTTTAGTTTGTGCGGTAGCTCTGTATAATCCTAAGGCGTCGCTGTCTAAGAGTAATTTAGCTGGTAAAGTGGATTTATGTATTGCAGAGTTAATGAAAGTTATCGTGAGCATTGTAATGTTTAAAGCAAATGTCCTAACAAATGTCAGTAGACCAGGAAGATTTTAAAACAAGCGGTTCATTCGTAAATCCATGAGATCACTGTGGAAATACAAATCGGAAGACAACAAACGCATCGCTAAAAAGGACAAGGCTACATAAGGTCAATAGCGGTAGCTGAATAAACAGAAGATTTAACTGCTTCAATGAATCAACGTGACTAATGAACACACGACTATGACAATATATGATTTATCTGAGTTCTTATTATTATAATTTTCATTATAATAAAGTATATAATAATGCAATGCTCATTGACATAGTATTCTAAGCAGTGATAAAGGCTATGTAACATGTTGTGTGTCTTATTCTGTGTAAGAAGCCACATCATCTCACAGATGGATTTATTTCAAACACTCGACTGATATTTTGAAGTGAGTTTGGAGTAAAAACATGTTATTAAATGTGGTACTTTCAGAATTTACTACACAGAGTCATAGTTCACTGAGAAGCTACGAACACCTTTCACTATCGCAGAACGATTTCATAATATCATTGATTATATCGATGATATCGTCTGTGATTATGAAATGCTGCTCAATCTGAAAGCATGATTTACTACTGATTACAGAACCGGCTTTACTGACAAGACGCGCATGACAATCACATGCGATTTATTGCGCAGCCCTTCCAGATAAAATGTAAAAGTCTCAGTAACAAACAGCCTTTCCTTTTTCTTCTGTTTTACGAGTGTTGTCCATGCATCTCGGGCGGCTTCTGTGGAAATGTTCTCTGAGCTCTTTCTAACACTGAGCTCTTTCTATCTCTGCCGTCTCTCTGAGTTGTGATTTTCTCTTCACTTATTTATGGGCTAATCCATCTCTGTCTGCCTCAAATCAAATTACATAAAAAACAAATAGAGGAGAGAGCACATAGAGGCTGACCCCCATCCGCATGGGCCGAGTCGAAGTCGGGAACGCACTCCGCCTCATTCCCAAGCTGACCCGGCCCGAGTCGAGCCATCACGCTCAACCGGACAGCAAGAAGGATGAGACCAGCTGGGAGAAAATTGGTGTTTACCTGGGCGCTTCACAGAGCAGATTACACTTAAATACCACATTGCAGGCTGAAGCTTAAATGCGGCTTTGAGGCAGTGGAGAGTTCACAGATGTGTGAAATAAAAGAAAGAGGTGGGAGAAAATTTAAGCTTCTACCAACAGAAAGAGATATACAGCCTTGCATCTGTAATGCCTAGACAAGCTCTCCTTGGAAAGCACAAATGAACACCATAATACTTTATGGATCTCAATGGAGGCTTTCGGGATCTTCAATATGAGCAGAATAAATACAAGTCTTTAAAAGATGATCTTATTATTCCTTCTGCATTCTGGACGTGCATGGTAATAAGGAGTGCTTGATGACCCTGGGTCAGCAAGAAAGATGTTCAGGACAGCTGACAATATTCACATGGTTTGAAGTCTTGCAAAATGCAAATATTCAAGCCATTTTAAAACATTCAAGTGCAAGAAGACACGAAAGAACTTAAGACTTAATGCAGTTCTCATGCACCGTCTGAGATGGTTTTCTGTGCACACACACTCAAATCACGCACATAAAACCACCTCTCAAACAGCATTCTCTTTCACATTATATCACTCTTGAACAGACAAATAAACACGCAATTATGTCAAAATGTCCACTTCGGTGAGTATCCTCTCAAACACAGTTATGAATATAAAAAGTTGGAATAAAATAGGATGCGTGTTAATATTGAATCTGTGCATTAGGTCTTAAGGTGACTTTAATGTTAATCATACAACAAAGAAAAAAACACAATGCTCTTGACTGAAGCACTTTTATAGCTTTAGTAAAAATCAGTGTATATTTAGTTCATACAATGAAGACTTAACATTTGATGACTTTATTCAGATTCTGTAATATTCCTTATCTTAACCCTACTATTAAGCCAATCTGAAAAACTTTGTACTATTGTATTTATTTGTGCTACTGTTTGCAAATTGTTCTTATTTTATTAATGACTATAAATGACTTTATATTAGTTAAGTTAATAGTTTTTGCTGTGGTGCCAAAACTGGAATTGAGAATTGTGAAATTTCATTGGCACCAATAATTTGTAAGGTTGTAAAAAGCGTATTTATTAGAATACAAGGGTCAAACTATGAAAACAATAACTTTTTGTCCAGTGAAAATTTTGGCACGGCAAGAAAAGAAAAAAAACTGAACCACTGGGCCAACCAGGCCAACAGAGAAGTGTTGTTGTTTATTCACTAATATCCACAATTTTGGTGTTGTAACAACCTTATTTATTAAAATAAGGTTGGTTGCATGGATCAAAAATAATGTGAACAATAACTTTTTTTTTCTCCAATGAAAATATTGGCAGGGCGAGTAAACAATATGAACCACTGGACAGTAGAAAAATCTGAGGGCGTTGTATAAATCAAGGCAAAAAAAGCATCAAATATACATAAATGCACTCAGTTTTCAGCATTATCAGAGTGCCACAGCTGTAAAAAATCTAGCCTACATAATACAACCCAAGCCGCTTACAGACACAAGGCCAAGGTAGCTTGTCAAACAACAGCTGAGATGCCCCCACAGTCCATGTTTTATGAAAGACAAGCTCTGATTACAATATAATTGTTAGCAAGCGTTGACAGCATCTTGTATGGCAGTGTGTGGGCAGCGCTCCACTGCCCCCACGGCTGCAAGCCACTGCTGACAATGCTGATGGTGTTTATGACACTTAAAGAGGAAACAAGATGCCTTCTGCAGCAATCAAGAAGTTGTGGAGTGCGATCTGGGAAATTCAATATTTGCTTAGTTCAACATGCTGCGACTCTCTGCGACGTTTTTTAAAGTGTCATGAAACCCCCCTGTTTCAGCACTAGTCTTTCACACCTTAGATCTGAAAAAGACTCAAATGTGCATGTAAAACTGTGGAAAAGTGGGAGTGTAGAGAGGAAAAACAATGAATAAAACATAGACCTACAACACACTCATTATACAGACAAATGAATATTAAAATATCTTTAAAACGGAAAGAATAAAGGCATAGTTACTGAATTTTCGTTCTATATCATTGTTTGCGTGCCGCTGTATCAGCGCCCTTATTTGCGCATATTTCTTTTGAAGAAGACATGGTGCTGATTCATGTTTGGAGCACGAGAGAATATGAAATAAACTCACAAAACTTGAAACACGTTCGCTCTGGTCCGGATATGAACTATGATCCGAGTGTTGTTAAACTAATCGCGGCGTTCAGCGCAGAAACCTCTCTCTCATGCGCGCTCCACATGTTGTCATATTAAATATTGTTACGGTTATGTTAACAGAGATGAACTGACAGCGGAAGCTCTTTCATGAGATTTGAGTTCTCTGCTGTAATACAACCTCATGCATAACACAGCGCAGTGATTGGATCATAAGAGTTTATTCTCATGAATAATACTGAGAAAAGCTGGGAAAACTGAGGACATAGACCAGGGGTGTCAAACTAGTTCCAACCCTGCTCCAACACTCAAACCATGTAGTTTTCAAATAAGTGCCTGTGACCTGATTAGTCAGATCAGCAGTTTTAATTAGTTTACCTAAACTTATGGCTCCAACTGAGTTTGACACCCTTGACATAGCCACAGCAGCCAGTCACCACTTCAGATTAATGCATATATGTCACTTTTTGTGTCGTAGGTTCAACTTTGCGAAATTGCTCCAAAAAGTGAAAAAATAACCACTTTTCCCTTAATAACAGACATAATGAGTGCTATTGTTGTTTCCACTGATGTGCAACCTGTTCATTATATGTGACCCTGGAGCACAAAACCAGTCTTAAGTGTCAATTTTTCGAAATTGAGATTTATACATCATCTGAAAGCTGAATAAATAAGCTTTCCATTGATGTATGGTTTGTTAGGATAGGAAAATATTTGGCCAAGATACAACAATTTGAATATCTGGAATCTGAGGGTGCAAAAAAAAAGAAAATCAAAATATTGAGAAAATTGCCTTTAAAGTTGTCCAAATGAAGTGCTTACCAATGCATATTACTAATCAGAAATTAAGTTTTAATATATTTATGGTAGGAAATTTACGAAATATCTTTGTGAAACATGATCTTTACTTTATATCCTAATGATTTTTGGCATAAAAGAAAAATGGATAATTTTGACCCATACAATGTATTTTTGGCTATTGCTACAAATATACCCCAGCGACTTAAGACTGGTTTTGTGGTCCAGGGTCACATATGTTGACATCTCAAAAAATGTGTTTTAGGGTTTCACGACACTTTAAGAGTTGCACTTATTTTGGCAGCCGCTCTGGAGTCTCTTGGAGCCGGTCTGCCCGAGGGTCCGTTTCACAGGGTCCTTGGCTGCTCCTTGTTCGGTGAGAGCTATAAGTGGAGTCTGGGCCAAGCGTGAATGAGATCGCCCCTGTCGCTGCGGGGGAAAGACCCGCTGCTCCCCCTCACTGCCGGGGCCGTGGCGCAGATAAAGGGATCAGATGAAGGGTGTCAGATCGCATCGACTTTTCCTCTCCTTCTGTTTCCCTGGCCACAGCACCATGAGTCAACTGTCAAGAGATGCTAAATAAACCCAGCGTTCATTTGTAACACAAGAGTTGGCCACGGTTAACAAAGCATCCCTGGGGACTGGTACAATCACAAGTCTCACCTGATAGCATCTCTGCTCACCAGAGGAACAGCTTCTCTGACGGCGAGAATAAATAACTGCTACTCGGGTTACTCTGACGGGTGGAAAAAGGTGGTTGTTAATTTTATGTCGTTTCTCGGTTTACTGAACACAAACTTGAAGCAACAATGGAAGCAAACTCGAGTAAACTCGAACTTCTGAGCCGATGAAGTGCGACACTGTGTGCATATGGTGTAAACACAACTCTGCAGCACAAATCCTGTCAGTGTTTCCTCTCAGGTCGTAAAAAATGATTTTCAGAGTGATGGCAAAGCATTCCCTCTCAAGACTCACACGAGGGAGGTACAAAAAAAAAAGAAACAGCCCTGCGAGGTTTAACATCTCGGCACACAGACTCATAAAAAGCAGTAATAAACCAGAAAGCCTCTTGAGATTTACGGTTCATCACCAAGCGTGCATGCGGGAGCCATACCGGAGGCTTTATTGCTGGTTTCAGATTCAAATGAGGAGTTTGGCCCATGCTGGACCTTAAATGTGAGCGTTCAGGGTTCGTCTTCGGGTTATTTCAAGCTCACACAATCAAACAACACAGAATCTCAAACGAGGGCTGAAGTCACGGCACTTTAAATGAAAACGAGTGTGATCTCTGCCGTTATATCTACCCCAAAAGCTTAAATCACCAAGGAAGACAGAGATGGGTAAGAATTGATTCTAACCTCAACAAAACCACTCAATCATTCACAAACACACATCTCACTTTCTGTTCTATTCATATATGTGACCCTGGACCACAAAACCAGTCTTAAGTCGCTGGGGTATATTTGTAGCAATAGCCAAAAATACATTGTATGGGTCAAAATTATCGATTTTTTTTTAATGCCAAAAATCATTAAGATATTAAGTATAGATCATGTTCCATGAAGATATTTTGTAAATTTCTTACCGTGAATATCAAAACTTCATTTTTGATCAGTAATGTGCATTGCTAAGAACTTCATTTAGACAACTTTAAAGGTGATTTTCTTAATATTTTGATTTTTTTGCACCCTCAGATTCCAGATTTTCATCTCGGCCAAATATTGTCATATCCTAACAAACCATACATCAATGGAAAGCTTATTTATTCAGCTTTCAGATGATGTATAAATCTCAATTTTGAAAAATTGACACTTAAGACTGGTTTTGTGGTCCAGGGTCACATATTTGAAAACCGAATAGTGTACAGTGTGCAAGTTATACAATGACTTTTTATTAAGGGGTGTCACCTTCTGAATTTTAGCAGGACATATATTAATACAATAATTTGTGCATAAATTAAGCATTGTTATTATAGTATTTTTATGGTTGGCTGCTCAACCCATTTCTGTTCGTGAACTTGTAAACTTTTCTGGTTAACGTGAAAATGTGAAATCTTGTATAATTATATGCAGGAAAGTTAACGACCACGACTTTCTGTTGACTTGATTAAGAAGGGTGCAAGTCCGACACCTCCAATTCGCCCCCTGCTAATTTATGCCTGATCAAATATACATTTCAGAATCAAGTTACAAAGATCACTACACTTGAAACAGAAAGAAAAGTTGCAAAGTTATGACTACACTAATCAGAACAATTACCATGTGCGTAACAGAGTCGATGTGCGCCACAAACAAATACCACATCACGCCAAATCCACAAATCATTAGTATATATATTTTCAGGCACTCTCTACGTCTAAAGTAACTGACAGGTGAAAATGATGCGGAGATCGGTAAAAACTCCATTCACATACCGAACCCGAGCAGACCGGAGATCAGCAGCAGCAGAACCGCGGAGCGCATCGCTGGAGTCGGTGAGGATCTCTCCAGTGTGCCGCGGTCCTTCAAAGTTAGGAGCCCTGATTTCTTCCAAAAGGTGGATCTAGTCTTTCTGGAGGTTCTCTCCTGCTCCGTTCCTGTGCTCTTTCTTCTTGCTTGGACTGATGTTGGTGCGTAAATGCAGCCGATAGGCGCTGCGTCTCGTTCTCTCTCTCTCTGCCGCTCAGAGCGCATCGGAGTCCGGCTCTCTCTCTGTTAGCTCCATACTCTCACTCTCTCCTTCTCTCGGTGGAGGATGAGGCAGCCGCGGAGAGGAGAGCGCTGAACGGCTTTGCTCCTCCTCTCAGAGTGTCTCTGACACAAGCAAGCAGCACGCGATATGAATTAATGAATTAAAGTATCACCATTTTCAGCTTAGAAAAGAGAGAGCTGGATGGTTTGTGAACAACGGCGTGCCAAAATGAAGCATGTTCTGAGGTAAATACTTTTGTTTTGTGGGTTTCAGTGGCTTACCAGTGATGTTGAGGGATGAGATGGGAAATCATACTAACTGCAAAAATGAATGAATAAGTAATAGTTGGGTTACAAACAAGCTAACAACTAGTAACCCGCATTTCTGTTTTCCTCAATTTAAATTGTCCTCATGAGATGTGCGCATGCTGAGTTGTAAAAAGAAGGAAAAACTGCAAAAAAAAAATAGTTGGGTTAAAAATAGCATCATTGGTACCCCAAATGAATAGATAAAGCAGATTCCTATTTTACCTCAATTCCAATGAAGATGAAAAGCTGCAAAACAAAGAACTGAAAAAGTTGTTGGGTTACAAATTGCTAGATAAAGCACTACTTTGTACAACTATACTTTTTCCTGGTTCGTTAAAAATAAGAAACCCCTTACTGAATAAAAACTAATCGAGTTAAAGAGTAACCCAACTGAGCAGCTTGCAAACTTTTTGCCAACAAATTAAATTGTCAAGACTTGTATGCAAGCTTTTTAGACAAACTAAAGACCTTCTATACAAGTCTATATAGAGTTCTGACACAAGCAAGCAGCACGCAATATAAATTAACTGAAAAATGTGGGCTAAAAATAAGCTAACTAGTAACCAAACATTGGTAGGTAAAGCACTAAGCAGTCCAACTATACTTTGTATACTTGCTGGTTTGTTAGAAATAAGAAACCCCTTACTGAATAAAAAACTAATCAAGTTAAAAGTAACCCAACCGAGCAGCTGGCAAACATAAGAAATTGTCAAGACTTGCTTTTTAGACAAACTAAAGAGCTTCTATACAAGTCTTGAGAATTTAAATTGCTGTCAGAGTTCAATAAAGCACAGGCTAGAGAAAAAGGCTCTTTTCTTATTTCAGATTTTATGACGACAGCTGCAAATTCTCTTACAGAACATGTGTTAGCTATCGATTGTATACAAATACAAAACATTGCCCAGAGGCATTTTGTATTTCTCACAAACATTCTGGATTCTTCTTTCATTTCTGAAATCTAAAGAGGCTGACTGACAGAATATAGGTTGTGCTACCTACCTCCTGTCAGGGCATATCAATAAAACTAGCAGAAAGCGATGCCAAAAACTCACGTCTTTTCACAGTTCTACCGACTACTCATTATAGTTGTGCTGCTTTTCTTTCTATACTGGTTCACTTTCTACTTATGTAGGTCTTTTTGTGGGTTTCTAAAACTTTTGTTTTCCAAAACTCACTCCATCCTATGATGACTGATGATTTTAACCACCTTTCTCAGTCTTTTCGTGAACTTACACCCAACCCGTTTGCACACTAATGTTAATTAAACACTTTTGGACTAGGCTAATGGTCATCTGAAGCTCAATTAACAGCCCAGATTGAGCTATTTGCTTCTCTTAAGCGGTTTTATTAAAATAACATGCTGCATATTTGAGTCGAGGCACCACTTAAATAGCTTAATTTATGGGCTGGTCCTTCCCTATTGCTAACATACCCCTAACTGTATTTTATGCACCTATAAAAACTACATTACACTGAGATCATTTTAAAGCAATAACAATTCGGTCAGGTAAATTTTACATATATGGGTCTTGCTTACATGCACCAAAACTGAACTCACTCCAGAGATCATTCGTGCCAAAAGGTCTCCTCGATCTGACTTTACTTTGAGTGATTGAGTTCCCATCAGACACAGACTCATCTCTTGTCCTGCTTCATTTACTTGCTGTCATTCTGTAGAAATCTGTGGTGTGTTAGACGTCTGTTGTGACAGACTGTATGTGACTACATGTTCACCTCTGACTGTGTCTAAATCTCAGTTTAATAACCATGTCATCATGACATACTACGTTTGTTACGGCTTTATCCTCAATGAATATGTCATCATTTTCGCAACACAAGCTAATGAATTTCTGAACATCACGAGACAATATCACAACATAGCGATTAAGCTAGAGAATCATAGTCTGTTCTTTATTTTAGTACTGTAACAGTTCCAAAAAATACATCCAGTGTTTGTGAGACCTACATGTTTTCACAGCTTTATCGCTATTTAGTACTCAAAAATATCAGCAACATTCTGTTAAAGACAACATGAAATGATGTTCACAATAGTACTTTCGCAATCTGACATACACTATATTGCCAAAAGTATTGGGTCGCCCCTTCTAATGAACAGGTTTGACTACTTTAGTAATTTCTATGAGTATAAATCTTAATGTTAAAGCATATAATGATATTCTAGGGAATTGTGTGCTTCTAATTTTATAGCAGCAATTTAGACAGGACCCTTTTCTATTCTAACATGACAATGCCTCTGTACTAAGACAAGGTTCAAAAGAAAATGATTGATTGAGTCAGTGTGGAAGAACTTGACTGGTCTGCATAAAAACCAAGTCCTAATCCAGTTAGACACGGCTCTGGTGTGACTGTAAATGCAGACCTTGAGCCAAAAACTCATCACCAAACACCAATGACTTGTATAGACACTATAAGGACAAAAGTGTTGGGACACCCCTTCTTTAGAACAGAAAAAGACACTAAAAAAACTGTGGCAACAACGACGGGAACATAATTCATGTATTTAAAAACTGTATTTCCATCTCTGTTGCAACAGTTTTGGACGTGTCTAAAATGACTGTACCCATATGTACAAGTGATTGGTGTTTGGTGATGAGTTTTTGGCTCAAGGTCTGCATTTACAGTCACACCAGAGCCAGTGTTCAACTGGGATTAGGACTTGGTTTGATGCAGACCAGTCAAGTTCTTCCACACTGACTCAATCAATCATTTTCTTTTTGAACCTTGCCTTATACACAGAGAAAAAGTTAAAAAGTTAAGTTGTTTCATTAACCTGGAAAGTTACATTACATTTTTATGAAGGATTATTAAGACTTTTTTTGCCTTTGGATAAAATGTGTAATGAATCGTATAAGACCAGGAATGTGTATTAAGAAATTAAATAGGGTCAGTTTCTAGTCAGTGTTGACTTATTTTAAATTATTTTGAATTGCTTCCCCATTTTGTTTCCAATTTCAAATGCATGAATAAATGGTTTCTGCTTTTAGTGTTTCTGCAGGCCTTAAAAAGTCTTAATTCAACCTTCCACAAATTAAAGGCTTAAAAAGTTCTTAAAACTTAGCAGAAAGTCTTTAATTCATAGTCAGCATTAAATGTTGCATGCACTTCAAAAAACTTTATTTTGTTTTTTTCTTGTTTTCCAGTACAAATATCTAAACATCCTTCAATCAAGATACATTTACTATGTCTTGCTTTCTAAGAAAATTAACAAAATTATTATTTATTTATTTGCTTAAAATAAGAACAGCTATCTGTCAAGGTATATAAAAACTTTTCCATTTGAATTAAGCTATATATTTGTTCTTGTTTTAATCATAACCTCACTTCGTTCAGCCAATTTCTCAGAAAACAAAACTTCCTATGTCATTTTGCATTGATATTGATTTAAGAATCTTTCGAACACTGTGAAAAAAAGCAAGAACATCACTTTTTTGCAGAATTATCAGAAGGTACAGTATGCAGTAAGTTATTTCCATATTATAGTTGATGTTTTTTTAAATGAATAATAAAGTAATGGAAATCTATTGAAAGTTATATTTACATTTAGAAAACATCCTGATGTATTATAAATGCTTTAATGTATTCCTTAAATTTTCTTTAACTGGTCTTAAAAAGGTAAAATCTTTGTAAAATCTGTTTTAAAAATCATATTCAGTTTTATAATGTAACATGACATCCTTTCAACATCACAACAGAAGACCTACAAATGCCTACAAACTTCAACCTCAGCTTTTTCATTGGTATTTTTAGACATCAGTCACTCTTATTTTCAATAACCAAGTGACTCTATGAATAGAAACTAATCAAACATAATCATTTCAGTTGCAGAATTTCTTTTAAACTTCTTTTGAATTAGCAGGCCTTCTGTGTCAAGTGAAAATTTTTCAAATATGCAGAGGAAAATGTTTCATCGCAGTCAGGCAAACTGGGCTTTTGTATATACATCATATCATTTTCTGTCTAAAAGAAACAAGATACCGAATGTGAAATATGAGGCTTCAGCGAGTGTTTCAAAAAATCATTAAACACTTTTGACTCATGTTTAGGTCGCCTGGCAGAAGACTATAAATGTTCTTTCTGTGCCATCTGACACTGGAAATGCATCACTTGGATGTGGCATGGAACAGCTGCCTAAAAATTATGCATAAAACATTAAAAGCGTTGATAAAAGCTTCAAGAAACTGAAGTTATTCATAGCTTTACTGTGGCCAAAACTGGTCTGGATTAGCATCTAAACCTGCCATATTCCTCCAGAAAATAGACCTTTCCACAAAGGGTGACAGATAGTGATCTCAGAACAATGTGGCCTGACTTTATACTGAATAATTTAACAGATTATGAATATAGTTTTATTCTCCAATGGCTCATGTACTTTACTCGGCTCATTTTCTGTGTTTCATTTATTTATCTTCAGTTCGATATTCATAAATATGTATTTGAATTGCCACAGTGTACGCATGGAACAATATCAAACAAATGTTCATCAGTCAGAGAAATTTTAATCTCCAGAATCTGTCTTTATGGGTCCTGAAATCCTCGAAATCGATGAATAACTTACTCAGGCCTCAGTCGGGTCTTATATGAAGAGAGAAACCACAGCAGAAAGTTGATATTTTCAGGTCAAAGTGCTTGAAATGCCAAAGAAGTTCATATTTTCCTGGTAGTCGTGTTTGCGTGTGAATTCAGTTATGTAAACAGCTCAAATATTCTCTATAAAACTTAGAAGGCATAATTTATGTAAGAAGAGGTTTTGGGAGGTTGCAGTGCCAAGTGCTCGTGAATGATAATCAGCTGGTTTTATGGTTCATTTAGATCCCAGTGGAATATGTGTGGCCAGATCCACCACACAGCGAGAATCATCCACATCAAGAACGTCTTTTTGTATGATATTTAACGCAGAATATTACTAGGTCTGTCAATTGAACGTGTTAATTTCATGCAATTAATAAAATATGAACAATGCAATATGCAAACATATTTCTTCACGACGACTGACGCATTCCTCAAACGTAAATTTTGAAGTGTGCTTTAACTTTCACGTTGTATTCCAGTCATTTTAACGTTATCGCATTGGACTAAAAGTTACTGGTGTTGCTCACAAAGGGTACTTTTTACACTTGTTGTATTCCCAGTCTCCAAAATTGTTTATAAATGTCCAATAATGATATCTTAGTACCTCATATTGGGTTCTAGAATATTGGAAGTACAAAAAAACCTGTGCTTACTCAAAGAAAACAAGTTGACAAAAAGACTGAATCTAAGATTTGGTGATAATATACTGTAGTGTAATGAGAGATCGACAGTCAATTTTTAAAAGGCAGATCGATTTTGACTGGAATCACCAAATTATAGGTTTTTCAGCACAGCACAAATATAATTTGTTAACAATTTCATAAGTGAGCTTATGTAGCAACTTGAATTTTTAACAATAGTTATGTTAAAAAGCCATAATTGCCATGTCATATGGCGTAACCGTACGTGATGTATATTTTAGAACAAAACGGCAAAGCATCTTCAGGTAATGTTTTTGCTAAAACTGCTATTCTTGGGATTCATTAGAAATTCCTAAGGGAACCTATTAGTATAGAAGCTTGTTTCCAACTTTGAGGACGAAAAAATAAAAGATAATTGGGAGAAAGTTTAAAATAAGAAATAGTCACGCCATAACATATAAACTCAGAATCGTGAAATAAGTCGCAAATATGAGTAATATACCCAAGTACAAAAAAAAAAATGATGGCGATTAGAAGAATTAAAGCCTCGATTAAGAGATATAAAATCACATTGTGAGATATAAAGTTGCAATTATGTGAAAAATAAGTTGCCATTGACATAAAACAAGTTATTGCATTCAAAGACACCGTTTTTGCCTTGACACAGCATCTTAAAAATCTGATATAAATTAACTTTCTGTCCTGTTTCATTGTGTTTTCCCCTCATCTTTTTCATGCATGTTTTTGTGCCCATGGTTATGGCTTAAATCGCCTCTGGAGAACCAGCCGCGCTGCATATAAAACACCTGCCAAATTCGGATCTGATTTGAAAGAGTATTTTTAAAGGTTTATGATCAAAATTTTAGTGAAATATTTCATTCTGAGAGATGAGGCTGTTGACAGGTGTCTTCCTCAATATATCTCTCAGGATGGGCAAATCTCTCGCCATTTGGATCCTGTCTGTTAGAGATAAATAAAATATCAGAGGATGTTTAAAGCGTTGGTAGGCCAGCAGTAATATTTCATCAGCAGAGTCGAAACAGATGATTGGTGCTGCGAGGGTGCTGACAGGTCCATGGAAACTGTGGTGAAATGACGGCAGTGGGTTGCCGTCTTTGTCTTTATTCTGACGGGATGTGAGAAAAAAATAAATAACGGTTGTCATTCCGTTGCTTTTTGCAGCGTGACATTTTGTATCTGTCAGTGGGCGAAAGAAGTTCTGGACTATGAGGTGGTTCGCTCTCATATGTGGCAAAGAAGAGGCTACGGAAATTATGTTAATCATATGGACTATTTTTGATCAGTCGCCTTACATTCAGATCCGTGAGTCACCTCATCTTGTGACAGCAAATTTAATTACGTCCAATGAATAGATTGTTGCACCTTGTGTAGAGATATGAGCTTTTGCAGGGGATCCATGGTGTTGTGCTAAACCATCCAGGTTATTTTGACAAAAGCACTAAATGAATGCACATGTGCCAAGGCAATTGAGAAGGATCTGTGCTATTTTGACTGTACTGACCTTTTATATGGGAAAGGAATCTGCTTTTGAAGCATGGAAGAAGAGTTTGGGGAAAGATATTTGATTTTGCTAGTGAGCTATAATGTTGAGCAGAACTGTAAGACTGTTTGGCCAAATGACCTTATGGTTTTGAGAATGTCATCTCGGTTTCAAGAAATGAGCCAAACCAATCGAGAAACACTGTAATAAAAAGAAGACAGATAGATAAAATAAAATTAGAATAGAGAGTGCTAGAGTTAGAGGGTCAAATAAAGATGGAAGATGGTTGATGGAAGATCAAATAAAGATGGTTTCTTCTTGAATCTTATGAATATTTTTTGTTTGCATGTGAAGTACTTGGAGCTTATTGTAATGCTTTTTAATTCTACAGTCCTTAATAGATAGATAGATAGATAAATAGATGGATAGATAGATGGATAGATAGATAGATAGATAGGATGGTTAAGTTGTTTAAATGATTAAGTTGTAATGGTCAACTCACCAGCAGAGGGCTCCAGCAGATGCAAGAAGTGACCATAATGCCCACCAGCTGTGCCACCATCTCAATGTCATGTGATTTAGCCGATCTGCGGTGGCACTTCTTCCTGCGCAGACGGGCGATCACCAGCGTCACCACGCTGATGGTGTTGCAAACCAGTGCCACGGCCAGCGCGGCCAGTCCCAGTCCAGAAAACAGCAGCACAAATATGACGTCTGTGATGCTGGTATTGTCTAACACGTTTATGAAGCACCAGGTGTACGGGAACTGGTAGGTGTATGCGCCCAGCCGAAAGAAGGGCAGCAGTGCTACAGATAAAGCCAACAGCCATATCATCACCAGCACCATCTTGGTGTGGGCCATGCAAATCACGCGGGCGTGCAGGAGAGGCCGCGTCACACCCATGCACCGCTCTGCCGCCATGACGCACCCCAGAAACAGTGGGCACAGACCGAAGAACACCATGCTGCCGCCTAGGAAATGGCAGGTGGCATCGGGTTGGTAACAAAGTCCTCCAGCGGTGCCAGACATGTAGAGATGCAGAACCAGGGCACCTGGAATAACATGACCGACAAGGTCCGTAGCCACCAGAGAGCTGGCGAACAGCAGGAACGTGGCTTTGGAGCGCTTCCGCAGACGAGCGTACGCTTTAGCCAGGATGATCAGTGCTACAATGTTGGACACGATGCCCAGGGTCATGGACAGGCCGGCTGCCGTGGGGTCGGTTGTGTTGTTCAGGTTTTCCCTGTGGCACACCGGTGCCACTCCAGGCACCTGCTGGGTCTGATTGCTGAACCCTTCATTCACATCCAGGGCTGAACTGTTGTAGTGTTGGATGGCTAACATCTCCAGGCTATGGGATGAGCACCACTGAGCTTAGAGATACATATCTATAGAGAAAAGAGCACAGAAGTGTGTTTAAGAAAACTGGGCATTTAAAGCTGAGATTAAGAACTCTAACTCTAGCAAACAACCTGTAATCAAATATGTAAAAAATAGGAATGCACTGCTTATTTTGGCTGCAAAGTTCATCCATTTGGGACATTTTAATCAGTTAACAAGCAAGCGACTGTATCCCTTCCTTTTTTCCCCCTTGTTTATGTACAAACATTCAATGAGGGAATTATGTCCAGATGTCTGAAATGATACACTGACACACTTTTCAGAAAACTTTACTGAATAGGAACACTGTTTTTGCACAATTTCCTCTCCAGGGTACATGAGAAAGCAAAAAAATGTGCAGTACAAATTTCAACACTTCTGACCATTCACCACCGTAATAAGAAGAACTAAACAACTGTTTGAAAATACCAAGATAGAAAAAAACAGATAAAAAGAAATACACAAAAGTACAAGTAATGTTTAAACGCTTTTCCAGGAAACCTAAAACTGTCTAAATCAACGAGTTACCAACCTGATTACATTAATGAGTCAGATAAAGTAGATTATATTTGAAGAGTTTATTTGCAAAAGCAGATAACTCATTTTTTTATTTCAAAAATCAAGTTTTTATTATGTTATCATGTTTTTATTGTGTTAGTTGTATTTTTTTTTTGTTATTTTTTAACCTAGTTAAAATAACCCAACTGCATTTTGATTGAGATTAATTGGAATGCACAATGAAAAACATGATTTTTTGAAAACTGTTAAAAATGGAGTTATCTGTTTTTGCAAATGAACTCTGTTCATATGTCTGTGTATGTGTTAAAAATGTATGTATCATAGCAATTTGAATAACTACACTGTATCTTTTACTTTTTTTCAGCTACTTTACTATTTTATTTGCTCTGTCGCTTATTAATAGCCTATATTTTGGAGTACATCACATTCTTTGTCTATTTCAATGCAAAATTAGAAAATATTCACCATTTACGCGTTTTGTATTATCCATGCTGATCACCTCACCTGAAAATCTTCATTTTATATCTTTTCCCCCGGAAAAAAAAGTCCTTGAATCAGTCCTTGAGAATCGAAAGGCGATATCAGACTCCCATCATCCGTTTAGTCCAGAGTCTTCTTACTTTTTCCCGATAAGAAAAAAACTTATTCCAGTACGACTAAAAGTGTATTTGCAGTCTAAATATTGATGTTCAGTAGTGTTAGTGGTATTGTGGCCTTCATTGTCTGAGAAAACATCATGTCAAGGTGTATAAAGTAGATAAAATACGCAGAGCGCGCGGCAGACTGTGGAGTAACCCGCGCGCGCTGCTGTATTTATAGCTCTCAGTGCGCGAGACTCGCAGCCGCTGCTTCTGCGCTGTAAATAATGACGCGTCACTGCGTCTCACAGCAAAGTGAGCGCGTCTGCATGCGCCTAGTGTTTGGGGCGTCATGGACGCGTGTAACATTTTAATCATCATGAGCGCATACAGTAACATATGTGCTTACGCATAGATGATTCCCAGTTATTCTTTTTAGGTAGGCAGCGCATCACTTTTTTTTTTTTCTTTTTTTTTTATCGTTGACGCGTTGTAGCATTATGGACAATATGGATATCACATAGACATGATATTTTGGAGTGATCTGCACACACCTATGATGCCCGGAAACGATGCTATCTATAGGTAGCACACAAGGTTTTGAGACACATTAAGCTTGGCAAGTGACTGGACAGGGACCTGTCAGCTGAAAATATAGTGTCAAACGTGAAATCAATAAGCAGCATTTCAATTACTCATAATTTACAGCTCAGTCTTTCAATTTAACGTCACAGGATTTCTGGCCTCATTCAAGGTGGCAGAAGTCAAATATCCAAAGCAGATTTTAATGGCATATTCCCTTTTCCCCCATGAATTGGATCAAAGCTTTAACTACAGTTGTGGACAGAATTATTGGCACCCTTGGTAAATATGATCAAAGAAGGCTGTGAAAATTAATCTGCATTGTTAATCCTTTTGTAGAATACGAATTTAAAATGGGAGGAAATATCATTAAGAAATAAATGTTTTTTTTCTAATACACATCTAGTACCCTTTTATTCAATACTTTTTGAAACCTCCATTTGCCAGTTTAACAGCTCTGAATTTTCTTCTATAATGCCTGATGAGGTTAGAGAACACCTGACAAGAGATCGGAGACCATTCCTTCATCCAGAATCACTCCAGACCCTTTAGGTTCCCAGCTCCATGACGGTGCTTCTTCTCTTCATTTCACCCCACTCATTTTCTATAGTGTTCAGGTCAGAGGACTGGAATGGCCATAGCAGAAGCTTGGTTTTGTGCCCAGTGACCCATTTTTGTGTTGTTTTTGAGGTTTGTGTTTGGATTATTGTACGGTTGGAAGATCCAAACATGGCCCATTATAAGATTTCTAACAGAGTCAGTCACTTGTTGATTTTTTATCTGCTGGTATCTGATAGAATCCATGATGCCATGTGTCTAAGCAAGATGTCCAGGACCTCCAGCAGAAATATAGGCCCACAACATCAAAAATACAGCAGTATATTTCATTGTACACATGGGGTACTTTTTATCCCTGTGTTCACCAAATCCATCTTGAGTGTTTACTGTTAAAAAGCTAATTTTTTAGTTTCATCTGACCATAGAAGCCAGTCCCATTTGAAGTTCCAGTCGTGTCTGATAACTGAATATGCTGGAGTTTGTTTTTGGATGAGCTAGGAGAATTTTTCTTGAAACCCTCCCAAACAACATGTGGTGATGTAGGTGCTGTTTGACAATTTTTTTTTAAGCTTTTCTGACCCGGAGACTCAACTATTTTCTACAATTCTCCAGCTGTGGTCCTTGGAGAGTCTTTAGCCACTCAAACTCTCCTCCTCACCGTGCATTAGGACGATACAGACACACGTCCTCTTCCAGGCAGTTTCATAACATTTTATGTTGATTGGAAATACTTAATTATTGCCCTGATGGTGAAAATGGGAATTTTCACTGCTCTAGCTCGTTTCTTAAAGCCACTTCACTAATTTGTGAAGCTCAATTATCTTTTGCTGCATATCAGAAATATATTATTTTATTTTTTCTCGTTGTGATGGATGATTAAGGGAATTTGGGCTTTGTTTTCCCTCCTATTTATATTTCTGTGAAACAGGAAGCCATGGCTTGATAATTTTCATGTTCATAATCACCCTGGAGTGCTCAAAATTGTGAATATGAATGGGAATATACTTCAGAGATATTTTACTCATAAGAATTTCTAGGGGTGCCAATAATTGTGTCCAACATGTATTTGAGAAAAACATTTATTTCATAATGAGATTTTCCCCCATTTTCAATTGTTTTAGTTCAATGAAAGGTTAGATTTTTGTGATATTTTTTAAATAAAAGATCAAAAGGATTTATAATCCAGGTTTATTTTCAGAGCCTTCTTTGATCATATTTACCAAGGGTGCCAATAATTCTGACCACGTCTGTGTAAGCAGATAAAGTCTAATGTTGCGGGGGTTTTTTTATTTTTTTTTTTATTTTATTGGAGTTCTGGATGGGACCAGATTTATAAAATGTTCTTAAAGGGATAGTTCACCAAACACTGAAAATTACCCTGTAATTTACTCACCCTCAAGCCATAGGTGTACATGACTTTCTTCTTTCAGACGAATACAATTGGAGTTATATTACAAAATGTCCTGGCTTCTCCAAGCTTTATAATGGCAGTGAATGGGTGTTGAGATTTTGAAGCAAAATTAAGGGCATCCATCCATTATAAAAACTGCTCCACACGACTCCAGGGGTTAATTAAGGCCTACTGAGGTGAAGAGGTGTGTTGATATAAGAAAAAAGTGCATATTTAAACTATAGACTGTAATCTCTAGCTTCTGCTGACTGTCATAATGTATGTCATACACACGTTAACGAGAGAGTGGTGTCCAGTGGATGATGTAGGATATAGAAACCACCAGTGTTCAGCTGTACATATGCAGGAAAACACACCAAAAGTGGGACAAAACAGTGCGATGTTAGAGCTCAATGGACCGAGCCATGCAACCGGCTCAACAGCGCAGGAGGACGTGTTTGCTAGAACTACCGAACAAACAGTGCGCCACGAACTAATCTTACAGGTGTGGCGCTGATCATTTAAAATACTTTGATAACGTGTGCACACAAATACGGTTAAAATGCTAAGCACTGTAGGACATAACATTCAGAAAACAGTCTGGAGTGAAATGATTTGTGCAGACAAACATATTTAGGTAGATTTTGAGGTGCATTACCTTGAAAAATAAAAGTAATCCACTGCATCCTCAGTGACTCAGATGTGAGTCACTGAAATGATGACTCTTATGTTCAGTATTATATCTGAACACAGAGCACGGGGATTGCTTACGAGACATTGTTGATGTTACAGCTGCTCGAGCACGGAGAAAATGGAGTACAGCGTACAACGGTTAAGGCTAGAAGGGATACGTATGCCACTACTGGGCATGCACACATCAATACAGCGTAATTTTTGTCACACTGTGCAAGATTAGTTAATATTTTTCCATTCCTGTAAGGGGTAGGTTTAGGGTTGGGGTAGGTGTAGACGTTAATAAAACACAATCTAATAGGTATACAATTAATTTCATTGTTCATTTCCGGTCGGAGCTGTATCCCTTCTAGCCACAACCACATACAACCGCTGAGGGCGGAAACTACGGTAATACAGGACTGTCAGTCAGCGGCCGTGGGCGGGGCCTAAACAATGTGACGTCATATTGTTTAGAGAATCAAAATGGCTGATTTGAGTTTATTGGGGATCAAAAAATGGTGTATTTTTATCATTGTGGGGTAGTTGTGTTCACACACTGCCAACACACATTTATGTTCAAACACCATGTAAAAGTGGATTTTGTATAATAGGTGTTCTTTATGAATGACATTTTTTAACTGCTATTTTTTTTATTACTTTCTAAATTTAAAAAAGTAGGAATATTTTGTATTCCCAAAAATTCTTCTTAAAACTTTTCTGAACTTTGTCTTTCAGACAAAACTTTAGTTAAAATTCTTGAAAAGAATCATCTTAAATTTAATAAATTCTCAAAGTTACACTGAAAAAACGGTAGAAAAATACAGTAGAAAAATTCACTCAGAAATTGCTATTAAATTTCACAATTAATTAAAAAAAATGTTAAGTAACACATTGATTTAAAGATTATTTTTTTAAAGTAGAAAGACTAAAATAGTATTTTCTTGTAAAACATATTTTTTAAGTTTCATTTATAACGTTTTATTTGCAAAATTTCAAATGATATTTTTTTTACAGTGTAATAACTTCCAACTTGTCTTAAAACCCCAAAGGTAAGACATTTATGAATTTATTGAGTTGTTTCAGATTAACTGTCCATAAATTAATCTTCAGCAAGAACTGCCATCCAAACACCAAGCGTGTCATGTTCATAAGAAAATATGAGAACTTCTAAAGAACTTTTCAAAAACTGAACTTAGAACATTCTTACAATGTCTTAGAATTTATCTTTTAACATTTATTAACTTCTGTGACTGTCTTAAGAAGATTTTCATGAATCCAACACCACTGGTTCCAAGGACATGGGGAGGGGAGAGGAAAAAAAGAGTATGTCAGAGGTACTTTTTAAACATTTCTTTCATGACCATAAAAGAACAATTCCTAACAGATTTAAAAAGTACCAAGTGATGTAGGCAATACAAAACTTCTTGCACACATAAAGAAAAAAAATCTCTAATTAGTGAAGAGTACAGCAGCTGGCCATAACTGGATGAGAGCAATCAAGTGAACCTAACAAAAGACCTTTTCACGTTACTCCTCCTGGTACTGACCCTTTTTTCCCAACCAGCCTAATTTGGCACTAAACGGAAAGGCACAACAAATAGCGGCCCATCACGACTGAAAGGGTTGGTCGGTTTTGCGTCATCTCCTTTAAACACTCTGAGGAAGAAATAATCACATGATGTCAATGTTGAATGCTTTTCTCTCTCTCTTTCTCTCTCTCTTTATAAGATGAATATATAATATAAGCTGAATAAAAAAACATGAAGACAATACATGCACGATTGTGACAGTATGTGGTTTATGTGTGTTTTTCCAAGTCATCAGGTAATAAACAAAGGATCTGAATAATGCAGTGCTAACTATATCATTCGTTACAGTAGCCTATAGAAACTACACTCTAAAAAAAATGGTGCTATATAGCACTAAAATTGGTTCTTTGGCTCGTAATCATAGGGGAACCACTTTTGGTGCTGTATAGTACCAAATCTTGGTGCTTCAGTGGTTCTTCACCAGTTCTTTGGCATGACTGAGGGGTTATATAGCACAGAACCTGTTAAGCTCCTGTATGGTTCTTCAGCGGTTCTTTAGTGGTTCTTTGGGGTGATTAAGGTGCTATATAGCACCACTGCCCTACAAAGAACCTGTTAAGCCCCTTTAAAGGTTCTTTACGAGCCAAAGAACCGCTGTTGGTGCTGTTTAGCACCATATTTGTTGGAAGAAATACAATGCAATATGGCACCTCTTATGGTTCTACATAGCACCATTTGACAAAGGTGCTGTATAGCACCAAAAGTGGTTCCCCTATGATTACGAGCCAAGAACCACTTTTAGTGCTATATAGCACCATTTTTTTAGAGTGTATAAAATATACGTTCTGCCTTATTTTGTTATTACAATTGGAACTATATGAACAAATCATTAGGAAACTGGTAGGCCTAATTGTCCAGTAGTGTATTTGATTAAAATTAAGAGATAAAATAAATAAATAAATAAAACTTGTCAATTAGACTAAAAAAATAAAAATAAAGTATTATTACATTTGATATTTCTGTCCCCCTCACTTCTGAAATGATGGCTACACCCCTATAGGCAGTGGCTATTTGCACTATAGCGATAGAGGCTATTTACACTAAGTGCAAATAGCAATGAGATACTATTTACACTAAGTGAAAATAGCAATGAGATACTATTTACACTAAGTGAAAATAGCATATTTTCTTAGCAATATGCCATTTACACTATATGCAAGTAGTGATGGATTCTTTCTGCACTATGTAAAAATATCAGGATTTTCTGCTATTTAATAGGGCTGCAATCTCACGCAACTGACACTGTTCTTTCTTACTCTCTCACACCACACTTTTCACGCAGTCAAAAGCACCCTCAGTTAAAAATGTAATATTAGGATAATGATAAAAACAGATTTAGTAAAGGCTCCAGTGCGCATTTGTGTTTGCACTCTGGAAAGCGTCAAGATTCTTTACAACGTGTTTTCATAGCGCTGGGCAATGTAGCTAATCACAGACATATCTGTTGATTTCTTGAACATCTGTGATTGGACATTGCGTTCACTCGACTCTAAACGCTGGATTATTTTCCCTGCACGCTTGCGAATCCTCTCACTGTAACACGATGTAAATAGAGGTTCATTGATTATGAAGGAATTGAGATCTCATCTTTGTGAGATAGAGATGAACTGAAGTACTGTAAGTGACACCTTTTAAGTGATTATAAAAGAAGGCCCTATTTGCACACTTTCTTGGCTAAATATAATCCGTTCAGAATTTGAATAAAAGTTTTGTTTTTCGTGCTGCTAACGGCCATATACCTTATACAAGCAGCAAAGTTTCGGGAGTGACATAGCCTCCCAGTGGACAAACTGACATCAAACATTGGCGTCAAAAACAGGTCAATAATGCAAATCAAACTGATGTCAAACACTTCACATCCATTTGACATCCAACAAGGTGGGCTATTTGCACTTAGTATAAATTTGCAGTTAGTGTAAATAGCCTCTGCCAACAAGGCGGGCTATTTGCACTTACTGTAAATAGACACTCTGATATAGGATATAGGCATAAAGTAAATCAGCACAACATGAAACATCTTACAACAAATGAAAGAAATGAACTGCATCCTCCAATTGTGTCTGTATTTCTACATTCATTTTCTTCACAGTGTTGCTTCCAATAAGACTTGTGTTTGCTGTACATAAACTATAGTTTATGAAGAACGTGACCCTGAAAGGCGGTTTCAAAGTTTCAAATGCATGCAAAAAATTTTCATCTGGTCATATTTTTTGCTGTCAGCTCAACACTTATTTTTTCAACACGAGTTCTAAGTCATCTGGCACACATCAGGCAATCTTGTGTTTTTTCACCATAGGCAATTGTGGTCTCATGGAGAGGATTGCAGAACACCTTGGACTGTGATATGCACCAGAATTTGATTTCCCACCATTCCCGGAGGCTTTCCGGAGCGAGAAATGCATAAAGACACGGTTTAGATAAGAATATAGGTCTAATGTTCTCTTGTAGCCTTCAGGAGAAGGAGAGCTACAAAATAGTCCTCCAACAGCAAAGAAAAAAAAACTATTTACATTTAACAGACCCTTTTAATCAAAGTAACAGTGTATTCAAGCTATGCATTTCATCACTTCATGTATTCTCAGAACTGAAACCTCTGCTAGTGCTACACTGAAAAGATAAATAAATAAACGAACAAACAATTAATTAATTAATTAATTTTCAGAACATTTCCATTAACCGTAAAACGGTTGGGAGTAACGTGAGCTATGTAATCAGATTACTATTTTCAAGTAACTAGTAAAGTAATGCATTACTTTTAATTTACAAAAAAATCTTTGAGTTACTTTTTCAAATAAGTAACAAGTTACTTTATTTTCCCATGTATTGACTGACAGCTAAAAACAGAACTTTTTTACATAAAAAACCAACAAGCAAGCCCAGCCCAGATTTAAAAAGTAACGCTGAAGTAATGTAACACATTACTGTCCATAAAAAGTAACTGAATAAGGTACTTTTTGGGGGGAGTAAATATTGTAATGCATTAAAAGTAACTTTCCCCAACATTGCATAAAACACAAAACAATAAAATGTAAAATTCAAAATGCAGTTCAAAGTAAAAACATGACAATAATCAATACAAGAAATTCCTTCATATTAAAAAATTACATTGTGCGCTACTTTCTGGATATTTTTACAGTACCGTCTTCAATGTAACGTAAGTTGCTTTGGATAAAATAATCTGGCAAATGCATAAAGGAAAACTGACATTAATTTTGAGCAAATAGGAATTTTGGCCACATGTCTTGTTTTTCTTGAGAAAATATCTCTTCCACAGTTTCCAAAGAGATTTCACATTATAGCAGTATCAGCGAATGATTCATTCAGTTTTATTTCCTAATGGAATTTCAGGAAAAAATCAGATACAAAGTTATACTTTAAATGAAAGAGCAACTTCTGAACAATACAACTTTTTACTTTGACTTACATTTCTAACCATCTTCTTACAGTTTGCTGACATCAGGCATTTGCTGAGGCTTTGGTTGTGCTGATTGACTGCACCACATCTTCATACAGTACCACAAAATTGCAGGCCATCACCCAAGCACTTTCCTCAGGTCATTAAGTCTGTGAGATCTCTCTGAGACTTGACTTTATCCAAAGTGGATCTGGAGAGGAAATGAAAGTGGATGAACAGGATAAATGTGCTGGAATTAAGTGCTTTGCAACCTAAAGCTAGAATCATGCACGATCAATTACACGTTTCACACATGCAAGGTCATTTAGCAAACACTTTAGCCCAAAGCAAGTGTCGCAGCATTTATTCCAGGAGGGAATCCCACTGGGGTAGCATGAGGTGAGGTGTTTTTCACAATGGTGACGGCTGACAGCTCCTTCCCTGTGGAGATCAAACTGGCATTCTTCTGACTTCCAGCCCCAGGCTTTAACCAATATGCCACATCTTCAGGTTTGTTTCGTTTTTCGCTAAAAGCTGTAAATGGACTAAGTACTGCAGTGACTAATGATTTCATTGGTCTCTAGTGAGGAGAGTCTGGCGAAGACAAATGACCAGCTATCAGCTGTCATCAGCTTTTAGGCCCACAAAATACACCACGGGGGAAATTTCACTCATCCATTTGTCTTATGAGAGGAAATAATCGGATATTAAAGGGAAGCACACACACTTCGGAAATCGCAGAAATTGCATTTTAAAAACAAACTAGACTTTTAGATATTCTAAAGACAATCAGAGTGCCCACGTTTCCATGATAATCTGATAACTGCATGCAACATTGTACCTGTTTTATCATGTACCAGATAAAATTTGTAAAAGTATTCAGAAGCAGTGTTTTAAATGCAAAGTTGAATCAATCATTGACATATTTCTTACAGTGATGCTGACAAAACATTTTAGATTTTGATTTACGTGGGGAAAACATTCATCCTACTCTCAGGAAAAAAGGTACAAAAGCTTTCACTGGGGCAATACCTTTATTGTACGTAGGCTATTAGTACTACCTTTTTTTCTGAGAGTTTGGTGGATTTTCTCTGCCCACAAAACAATACCGCATATTTTATTATTAGTACCTAATAAGGTTTTAAAAATAGAAATGAAAAAAAAAAACCACTTCCCATCATGGTTTTCAAGTAAAGGATACACATATATTTCTAAATTAGCAATTTGGAGTATCAGTATGTAGGTTACATTTACTTGTTCTCTCTGACATAAAATACAAGTTTGTGATGCATTTTTTAATGTGTAAAAGGATTAAGTTAGTCTCTATAAATTTGTCTCTCAAACTACCCTGTTATACTGATGCTACTTGCCCTTCAAAATCTTAAACATATGCCCTAAATCACAAAAAAAGCAACTCCAAGAACAAAGTAATTATTAGTTAAAAAAAAGTAAAACACAATATGCCTACCCTGTCATTTATAAATATAATAAAATAAAATAAAATAAACAATTAAATAAGTAATAACACAAGAAAATAAATTAAACCTTTTTTACACTGCACTGTAAAATAGCTAAATTCAAGTTTGAAATGTTAAATATTTGATCAGGATTATTAGGTTATGAGCTTTACCAGCATGTTTTTCTGACATTTACTCCCTCTGATTAGACAAAAAAAAACAAAAAAACTTCAAATGTTTTTTTTTTTTTTCCAACAATCCTGCTCAGTCCAAAGTCAACTAAACTTTAAGAATGACCCAATAACAAATGACAAACTGAACTGATACAATTGAAAGTGATAGAAAAACCTCCAGCTATTTCCTCCATGGGAAAAAACCTTCAAATTTATAGGTATCAGAAAAGTAGATGGAAACCAGGCCTAGAGCAATCTGCTCAGAGAATAAAAAGAGTTTGAAGTTTGAACAGCTGATGTGCAGCATCTTGGCGATCCATATTTCCTCCTTTGGGATGTTCGACTGAAAATATAACCTCTGTGGGACAATGAGCAAGTAAATACAACTGCAACAGGGTGTAGAATACAAATGAGATCCCTTTAAAACTGATGCATGTTTAGAGATTCACACACAAAAACAACTACAACAAATGAGCGGGAAATGGCTTCATAAAACTATTACAAATGCAGAAAATGATCTCACCCTGTCACAGAATATATTACACACGCGGTATTTCACAAGGGAAAGTTTTCACTTTGTGGGAAAGAGGTAAACATTTGAGAATTGGGACTGTTTAGTGTCAAACAAAGGTTGTATGTGCAGTGACACTGGCTGGACCTGTCCGGGAAATAAACAGCACAACTGACTGGAATAAAAAACACTAGAATTAGACTGAATGCATTTTTATGAAGGCTAGTTCGTGCTACTTTGCTGCTGTTATACTCATACTTGTACTGCGTAGTCTGAATATGCCACTGTACGGTTCAGTTTGGGTCGGCGTTTAGTATGATAAATGACAAATCTTTGCTAATGTTGCATGATTGTTGAGTGGAAGCAATTGAGCTTTCTAAGCCTGGCTGAAGGGCACATGGGTGCAATGGGGGCGCGATTAAGAGTAATTTCCTTATAAAGAACTACATTTTGTTGTGTGTAATTGATAAACTCAAGCAGAAATTGCATTTTTGGCACCAAAACAGCATAAAGCAACAGCCATGGCGGAAAAACTTTGACGTAAAACAGAAAACATGACAGAGTTGACCATGTAATGTACATAAATACATAAGGTATTTATTAAATAAATAAATAAATTAGTGAACATTGTGAAACATAAAACAAAAGTATATGGATGTTATAAAATAAATGTATGTATATGTATATATATATATATATATATATATACAGAACAAAATTATAAACGCAACACTTTTATTTTTGCCCCCATTTTTCATGAGCTGAACTCAAAGTTCTAAGACTTTTTCTATGTACACAAAAGGCCTATTTCTCTCAAATATTGTTCACAAATCTGTCTAAATCTGTGTTAGTGAGCACTTCTCCTTTGCCGAGATAATCCATCCACCTCACAGGTGTGGTATATCAGGATGCTGATTAGACAGCATGATTTTTGCACAGGTGTGCCTTAGGCTGGCCACAATAAAAGGCCACTCTAAAATGTGCAGTTTTACTGTATTGGGGGTCCGGGGGGGTCTGAAAACCAGTCAGTATCTGGTGTGACCACCATTTGCCTCACGCAGTGCAACACATCTCCTTCGCATAGAGTTGATCAGGTTGTTGATTGTGGCCTGTGGAATGTTGGTCCACTCCTCTTCAATGGCTGTGCGAAGTTGCTGGATATTGGCAGGAACTGGAACACGCTGTCGTATACGCTGATCCAGAGCATCCCAAACATGCTCAATGGGTGACATGTCCGGTGAGTATGCTGGCCATGCAAGAACTGGGATGTTTTCAGCTTCCAGGAATTGTGTACAGATCCTTGCAACATGGGGCCGTGCATTATCATGCTGCAACATGAGGTAATTGTCGTGGATGAATGGCACAACAATAGGCCTCAGGATCTCATCACGGTATCTCTGTGCATTCAAAATGCCATTGATAAAATGCATCTGTGTTCATTGTCCATAACATATGCCTGCCCATACCATAACCCCACCGCCACCATGGGCCACTCGATCCACAACGTTGACATCAGCAACCGCTCACCCACACGACGCCATACTTGCTGTCTGTTATCTGCCCTGTACAGTGAAAACCGGGATTCATCCACCTCTCCAAAGTGCCAGACTCCCTCGAATGTGAGCATTTGCCCACTCAAGTCGGTTACGACGACGAACTGCAGTCAGGTCGAGACCCCGATGAGGATGACGAGCCTGCAGTTGAGCTTCCCTGAGACCGTTTCTGACAGTTTGTGCAGAAATTCTTTGGTTAAGCAAACCGATTGTTGCAGCAGCTGTCCGGGTGGCTGATCTCAAACGATCTTGGAGGTGAAGATGCTGGATGTGGAGGTCCTGGACTGGTGTGGTTACACATGGTCTGCGGTTGTGAGACCGGTTGGATGTACTGCCAAATTCTCTGAAATCCTTTGGAGACAGCCTATGGTAGAGAAATGAACATTCAATTCACGGGCAACAGCTCTGGTGGACATTTGCAGTCAGCATGCCACCTGCACGCTCCTTCAAAACTTGTGACATCTGTGGCATTGTGCTGTGTGATAAAAACTGCACATTTTAGGAGTGGCTCTTTATTGTGGCCAGCCTAAGGCACACCTGTGCAATAACTTAAGGTTCAATCAGCATCTTGATATGCCACACCTGTGAGGTGGATAGATTATCTCGGAAAAGGAGAAGTGCTCACTAACACAGATTTAGACAGATTTGTGAACAATATTTGAGAGAAATAGGCCTTTTGTGTACATAGAAAAAGTCTCAGATCTTTGAGTTCAGCTCACGAAAAATGGGGGCAAAAACAAAAGTGTTGCGTCTATAATTTTGTTCAGTGTATATAGCCTATACATATATATACACACATTTAGAATTGCTATATTTAGCATGAAAATAAATATGATTTGCAAACACAGAAAACAAAATATATATGAGTTCTTTTATTATATTTATTTATTTTTATATGAATAAAATAACTACCTATGATATTTAATATGAAAATAAATGTGATTAGGTTCGTTTACAAAATGTACATTGACATCAAGATAGTTCTCTATGCTATTTGCCGTGTCTTTTAGATGACTATATTCTAAATATTTTAAGACACTTCATTTAAGATCCAAAAACACAGTAGCTTATTTTACAGGCCACTGTTAGTCAAATGCACTTATCCTTTATTAAAATGAAACAAGTGAAATGTTCTAGGAAGGAATTACTGCACTTGTGAAACAAAACCACTCTTCATGTCTCTGTTCGGTTTGTGAAATGTAGAAATCATTCACCCAAAGACACTGCAAACTCATCTGCCTACCCACATATGGACACTTCAATTTGTAATGTGTGACTGGCATGCATTATGTTCTAGTAGACACCCTTGAGTATCAGCAAAAAGACAATCACAAATTGAGACGGCATCAATATCTGTAAACACATGGCTCACAAATCCCATTTAGCACCCTGAACGATAAACTCCTCCGTCTCGCAGGTTAATCAGCTGTGCCACACTGCGAGCTCCTGATAAACAGCCCATCCTTGAAATAAAGTCCTGCCACTGCCAGCTCCAAGTGCCTCTGATGACAGCTACCAGAAATAACCACAGATTTATGACTATGAGGATTAATAAAGCGATGTCTGAGAGGAGCTTCGGCCTCCTGAAGCTTCCAGCGAGGGCCTCTGGTTTAGTCATTATAACTCTTGCTGTAATGTCCTGTTAAATGTTTCACTGGCCTCTTAGATCAGTTACAAGCTGGCTGAATTGTTAATGCGGGGATTTGAGTGTGGTATCAATCTTGAAGGAATGTCCCTCATAAAAAACAACTGCATTTAAAATGGAAGTCTATGGGGCAAGAGTGCTTAAAAATAACATTGCACAGAAAGTTTTTTTTTTTTTTTTTTTTTCTTTATAAATGTGTTTTATATGAGTGTGCAAGTCTAAATCATTCTTTTGGAACAACTGTTTTAGATCTTCTGCTTTTGTGTTGGCAATAATTTTGTGGCTGGATTTTTCTTTACAGTAAGTAATCAGTCTCTTTTGTTATTGTTGAGCAGATCAAGTTAGGTTTACTGGCTTTACAAGAGTTGAAAATTGCATGTAATTCTACACAAACTAGGCTGGTAAACACTTTGAAGTCTTGTGGTTATACTTAAAAAATCTGTATTCTAACATTTATTACAGTGCAGAGGTTTGCCCCTTAGACTCAAGTGTTATTGTTAACTAAATACGTTTGTAATTTAAATAATGCTGAAATGAAAAGAAAAAAAATACATGAAATAGAAATAGAAACAAGGTTTTAAAAGTAAAGGTAAATCAATCATTAACATATAAATGATAAATGATGCTGTCAAAACATTTTAGATTTGGATTTAGATTGGGAGAGATGAATGAGAAACTGAATTAATATTGAATTGAATTGAATTGAAAATGATACAAAAACATTTTCAAAAATATCATTTTTTGTATCCCTCATAATAAATGAAATGCACAAAAAAAATTCTTGTCTAAAGAATTATAAAATAAATTTAAAAACATATATTAGACGAAAAACTTGCTGCCTAAATGAACAACTAAATGAAATAAAATAAGTTTAAGTATTAAAATGACTAAAACTGAAAAAAGTGAAATAAAGTGAATAAAGAAGTGAAATGGAAATATTAAAAAAACTATTTAAAAATGACAAACTTACTAAAACTAATTAAAAATGACAACATCACTAAAACTTAAATGAAAATATAAAAATAAGGGCTAATTAAAAATATGAATAATACTACATAAACACTACTAAAATAACATGTTTTTGTTCTGTCATTATTTGAAAATTATTTTCTTTTGTAATCAACAGTATGCCATACTTAACTTGCACTGAACCTGAACATTGGATTTATTGATCATAATGGTGAGGACAAATATATACTATTAATAGAAATCCCACAAGCCCTGCCACATAAAATATATTTAAAGAGGCAATTACATGCCCATGTCTCTGTTTCCAAAATCCACAGTCCAGGATCAGATGGAAAAACATCACGGTACATTTTGTGAGAGATCACCCTCCCAAAAAGGCATCCAGACCCTTAGGCCTTAATGAAATGTTTGAGTGTTTAATATATTAAAGCATGAAGAACTAAATGAATTGTTTCTAGTTTCCCTTACACACACACACACAAACATGCTGATTCACTCGCACACATTCAAACAGGTCTCTTCTCATGCAGAAAAAACGTTCTCAGACTGACAAATTAATAAACAATCTCATACTGCGGTTGACAGACGATACCTCAGTTTCATCATTAGCTAATACCAGAAACTTCATCTGCAGTCTCAATGGATTCCCTTATTCTTAACAATCAAGACAAAAAATCCTCTATTCTTACCCACAATAACCTCCCACTGTGAGACTAACACAATTATTGACTCTTTCTGACTTTATTTCTGGCACAGTGCACTCTTCCTTGATCTTTGATATGAACATAAACCTTCTCAAATGAAGAACTATCTATTAAAGGCAGAATACTGATACTTATCTCACTAATTACACTGATGATTTGGCATCACTGTGACCAGCTGACATATAATTGCTAAACAAATCTTTCACTCAAGCAAAAAAACAGCAAATTTCCATGGAAAAGTACTGGCAGCTGCTTTTCGTTCTCCATGACTCAAGTCCGTCTGCCCCAAAACCCTTCTCGTACATGAAAAAATGAGTAACAGTTGAAGCGTGGATCAATGCAACAGAATTACGGATCAATATGTAAATGCAGTAAAACTCCTCAAAATATTTGTATTTCTATTTGCTGTATAGATACATTATCAGTTTCTTTTATACATTAATCAAGATCTTTTAGGTTTCAATGTGCATACATGAGATTCTTTTTTTTAAAAAAACTACAATTTTAATGTAAATTTTAGATTTAATTAACATTTTAAACCACATAATTGTTGTATGTATATGAGCGCCAATAAATATCTGAGTACTGAGGCAGAAATTCCCCTATGAGCACCTGACTTCAGATAACCTGGGGCATCTCTGGTGACGGTTAAAAATGTATACTCTTTTAGCACATCTGCAGCACCTTTTGAACACTATCACTCTGGTCTGAGATCTCTAATGCTCCACTACACTACAGAAAGACTGTTTCAAGAGAATCCCTCCAGCAAAAAGGATACAACAGCTTGGGCTATATAGAAAAGGTAGGTGCATAGCAAAGGTAATATCATGTCACATTACATAACTGTCCTGTAATATGATTGGTTCATTTATATAGCAAATCATCAAAACCCTCCTCTATTACTGGCAAGGTAAATTTGTTTTTTGATTAGCTCAGCATGTTACCCAAGTCGTGTTAGTATGGTTATTAACATGTTAGTATGGTTATTATTATTTTCAGACGGACATCCAGCTGTCTTATCTTGTTCATATGTATCCGTGATTGCAACACACTAAAAGTATTTGAATATTTTGTCCTCAAAAGGCATACAAATGTTAGGCCTGCAAGGGAAAGTCAAACATTAAACTGCAAGGAAGGGAAATGTTAGTTTTTCTGAGGCTCTGGATTATAATAATAATAATAAACCTAACTAATAACGATAATAATAATAATAATAATAATAATAATAATCAGGTAATAATGTTGTAAATGATGTTCAGTTTCTTGCACAGACCGATCATTTCGCTTCATAAGACCTCAATATATCGCCAAGAGCCACAGGTATTCATTTTGGGATGCTTTTTTTCATTTTCAAAAATGTGTAGCTGCTGACTTGCATTTTATGAATCACAGAAAACCACGTTTTCAGCTAAAAGCTGTTCCGTTTCAGCTGAATATCTTTACTGTTCTACTGGAGAAAAAAAAGTCACCTATCTTGGATTGCCTGGGGGCGAGTAAATTAACAGCAAATTTTCATTTTTGGGTGAACTATTGCTTTAAGCCACCAAATTTGGTAATATTGGCACCCAAAAATGTTTCTTATAGAACAAACTGCATGGCAAAACCATGGCATTTTATCTGTAGAGCGAAAGCTCTTTTTCCCAGCACTTTTTTTTTAAATTTTTTAAATTTTTTTTAAATTGCAGGATTAGAATTCCAGAACACATTCCACCCTTCATTCACAACTGTGTTCTCTTTCTTGGTTTGGATCACAAAGATAAACCACTGTGCCCAAATTACAAACTCACAATAACAAGCACTCAAGCTTTACAATAGCACCTAACAGTTTATTCTTTGACTTTATATTTTTTTATGAAAGGTTATATATGTGAAATACAGAAATAATATTTATATACAGACACCCTTCATCTGCAAAAAGACTATATTTTTATTTACAATTCATAGTACAACCACAAAAAATCTGACATTACAACATCAGTAAAACATCAGTTTTTTTTAAATGTCATGTTTAATATTCATAATTCGGACTTAGGACTGTATTGCGACATACAAGACTTGTGTATTTTTGTTTTTTCACTTTAAACTACATCAAAGAAACAATACTCTTCTTTCATTATCCTCTATTATCATAGAGTTATTTTTTTCTTCATTAAGTTACAAATGGAAAAATCTGAGTTGCTGTATTTAAATGATTTAAGAATTAAAATAAAATACAATATCATATTCAATAAAAAAAAAAACTAAACAAAATTGAAAAATGTTGCCTTTGCAACAATTTGATTTTCCTTTACGGTAAGTAATCAGTCTCTTTTGTTATTGTTGAGCAGATCATGTTAGGTTTACTGGCTTTACAGGAGCTGAAAATTGCATGTAATTCTACACAAACTAAGTTAATAAACAGTTTGAAGTCTTGTGGTTATGCTTAAAAAAAGAAATCTGTATTCTAACATTCCAGTGCAGTGATTAGCCCTTTAGACTCTTGTTACATTACTGCAAACCATATGTTCTTGTAAACTAAACTATAAGGTAAACTAAACTAACTATAAGGGTTAACTGAAATAAAGCTAAAATGAAGCGGAAACAATCAAATAAAATAACAAATAGAAACAAGGTTTTAAAAGTAAGGTTAAATAAATCATTAACATATGAATGATAAATGCATGCTGTCAAAACATTTTATATTTGGATTTAGATGGGGAGAGATGAAAAACTGAATTGATATTTAATTGAAAATAGTTGGAATTGATATAACCCCCCTCCCCTACTTAAAAAAAACTACTTAAAAAAGACAAAAGCACACATAAAGGCAGAATACTGATACTTATGTCACTAATTACACTGATGATTTGGCATCACTGTGACCTGTTGATATATAATTGCTAAACAAATATTTCACTCATGGAAAGAAAGAAAAAAAAAGGAAAAAAATAATAATAATTCCATGGAAAAGTACTGGCAGCTGCTTTTCGTTCTCCATGACTCAAATATCTGTCTGACCCAAAACTCCTTGGGACACTAAAAAAATGAGTAACAGTTGAAGCGTGGATCAATACAATAGAATTATGGATCAATATGGAAATCCAGTGAAATTCCTCAGTATATTTATATTTACTGTATAGATGTATTATCAGTTTCTTTTATACATTAATCAAGATCTTTTAGATTTCAATGTATGAGATTCTTTACAAAACTAAAATTTATTTTTTTTAATTCATTTGTTTTAGTGTAGATTCCACATTCAAAGACCAAGGGGATACCAACTGGGAGGGTGGGTGGTGAACTAAACTTGGAAATCAAGAGTGTGCTGGAAACACTGAGTGCAGGGCTGGGAGGGTAGGAAACAGTCCAGGGAAGTTGTTTTGGGCTTACCAGGGAGGTGCCCACTTTTGAAACCCAGTAGACCCAAGTAACACAGAGGGCAGGATGGGAATATTACTAGAAGCCCTTTTAGATATATAGGTCCCCTTAACTGGTGGGGACTTATGACCGGGCCTGGTGTCTTGGGCAAATTTAGGCATGCCATCCAGGGCTGCAGGCACTGTCTCAGGAGCTGAATCTGAAACACCCTCTAGGATTGCAGGAACTGGCACAGAGGTAAATCTGAAATGCCCTCGAGAGTTACAAGAACTGGCTCAGGGGCTAAATCTGAAACGGCCCCCAGGGGCTGCAGGAACATGATCAGGGGATGAATCTGAAAAGCCCTCCAGGGCTAAAGGAACTGGATCCTCAGGAATGGGCTCCTAGACTGGTACCGGACCGGACTCTAAAACAGGCTCTGGAGCAGACCCTGGGAGAGACGCTGTAACAGGCTTGGTACTGGGCTCCTGGGCTGGAGCAGACTCTGGGATGGGCTCGGGAGCAGACTCTGGACTGGACTGGACTGGGATGAAGCAGACTCTGGCCGGCACCAGGATGGAGCAGACTCTGGGACAGGCGCGGGAGCAGACTCTGGTCTGGACTGGACTGGACTAGACTGGGATGAAGCAGACTCTGGACAGGACTGGGATGGAGCAAACTCTGGGATGGGCTCTGGAGTAGACTCTGGACTGGACTGGACTGGGATGAAGCAGACTCTGGACAGGATTGGGATGGGCTCGGGAGCAGACTCTGGACTGGACTGGACTGGGATGAAGCAGACTCCGGACAGGACTGGGATGGAGCAGAATCTGGGACTGGCTCGGGAGCAGACTCGGGACTGGACTAGACTGGGATGAAGCAGACTCTGGCCGGCACCGGGATGGAGCAGACTCTGGGACAGGCGCGGGAGCAGACTCTGGTCTGGACTGGACTGGACTGGACTGGGATGAAGCAGACTCTGGACAGGACTGGGATGGAGCAAACTCTGGGATGGGCTCTGGAGTAGACTCTGGACTGGACTGGACTGGGATGAAGCAGACTCTGGACAGGATTGGGATGGGCTCGGGAGCAGACTCTGGACTGGACTGGACTGGACTGGGATGAAGCAGACTCTGGGCAGGACTGGGATGGAGCAGACTCTAGGCAGCAGGACTGGGATGGAGCAGACCCTGAAACTAGAGCCAACACTAGACTCTGGTCAGGGGCTCGAACAGATTCTGGAGGCACCACGGCTGAAGCATACTCAGTGCCTGTGGGAACTCGCGGCTTGAGAACGGCCTCCATAGATATGACAGGGATAGTGGACTGCTCAGGACTGACATGTGTGACTGTGACAGGAAGAGTGGGCTGCTCAAAACTGGACTCTATGGCCTTGATAGGGAGAGAAGGCTGCTCAGGACTGGCTTCTGTGTCTGTGACAGGAAGAACAGGCCGCTCAAAACTGGCTTCTGTTGCCATGACAGGGGAAGTGTGCTGCTCAGGACTACTCTCCATGACCATCACAGGGAGAGCAGTCTCCTCAAGACTGGACTCCATGGTCATAACAGGAAGGCCAGGATGTTCAGGGTGGACCTCTGTGGTCGTAATATTGAGGATGGGCTGCTCAGAACTGGCCTCCATGGCCATGACAGGAAGTGCAGGCTGCTCAGAACTGGACTCCAGGGCCATGACCAAAGCAGCAGGCAACTTGAGATCCTCCAGGATAAGTGCACGAGGGTTCTCTGAACAAAGGGTTCTAGCCCTCCTGGCACGTTCCCTCCTACCCCTACGCGTCCCGGGGTAGGAGGTTGTCAGATCTCCCACTTCTTGGGTGACTTGGACCGACATAAACACAGGATTATCAAGACTGGACATGACTGACATGACTTAACTGGGACAGACTTGACAGACACAGGAACAGAGGTTGACTGGGAGACTTTTCTCGAAGCTACCTTGAGCTTGACCGCTTCAGGGGACTTGGTTGACTCAGGGGTGACGCGGTGGGTTCAGCCGACTCAGAGGCTGGAGGCGGCACTGAACTGCTCTCAGAGGCTGTCACTGGTCACTGTTGACATCCTCAGGAAGGTTAAGGATCTGCCAGTCTTTGTGGTGATGCACATAATTGGAGAAGTCCCAGATATTCAAAACATGCAGTTGCTCCATCTCCCACTGCAGCAAGGGGTCATCCAGAGTGAGGCTGAAGGCCTCCTTCAGGGTTGCATCATCATTTTCAAGGTCCTTAGCCATGGTCCAAAAGAATTCAGCATAGGACCGTGGTTCAGTTTTTGTTTTCGATTTGAATTATTTCGTTTTAAAATAGTTATTCAAAGCTTTCTACAGATATATTTATCAGTTCTCATCTCTGTGAGGCAAGTATTCACTGATATTTTGGTTCATCATTGTGAAGCGCTCCTGTTCAAGACCGAGACGGCAGAAAGTGCATCCTGTTTGTTTTCTTTATAAAAGTACATTGTTTTGTTGATAGTGTGCATGCACACAAATAAAAGTAGACCCTTTACAGTTCTGAATGATGTATTACTCTTACCTTTATGAGCAAAAATGACGGCGTATTTTAAGTTGTTTCCACATTGCGCTGGTGCCTCCATGTCCTGCAAAACGCGCTTTAGCTTCCACTCTCCGCACAAACAATTGGATATGTGCCTAATATGTATTGCTATAGAAACAGTTATCATTCTGAGATAACGTTATTCAACAATTTCTTCTCTCCTGTGACAATCCGCCACCATTATTGAGAGTACCATGATGCATGCGTGTGCCCTGGAAAGAAGAAATCGTTGAATAATGTCTTTTTTACTTTTACTTTTTATTATTGTTTTCTTTGCGATCAAAAAGTATTCTCATAGATTCATCAAATTACGGTTGAACCACTGATGACATAAGGACTATTTTAGCAATGTTCTTACTACATGTCTGTATCTTAATCGTGGTAGTTGCGTTGCTGTCTGTGGAGGGTCACAAAGCTCTCGGATTTCATCAAAAATATCTTAATTTGTGTTCCAAAGATGAACAAAGGTCTTACGGGTTTGGAATGACATAAGTGTGAGTAATTAATGACAGAATTTTCATTATTGGGTAAACTGCTATGAACTTTTGTTCAGAAACTGCTGGAGTGCTGAATGAGTTGGCAAAAAACAGCATCATAGGATCATATACGCCAGCATTTTGGCTAATTTTGAGTCGAAGTGACTGTCAGGCTTGTCTAAAAGTGAGTTTTGATTGAGTAACCTATAGATCTGTGCTGCTCAAGCTGCAAACTGTTTCAGACGGTTCAGCCCATTATGGTGAACTGGGTTAACAAATCACTAAAAACAACCGGTTAAAAAAAAAAAAAGAAAAAAAAAAAGATTCATTCAGGCATCACTCCAGACTGTTTTTCTGAGGCTCTGGATTACAGGTAATAATGTTGTAAATAATGTTCAGTTTCTTGCACAGACCAATCGACTCTTTCATAACACATCATCAGGAGTCACAAGTATTAATTGTGTGATCCTTGTTATGCTTTTGTCTCTCTTTCATTTTTTTTTGAATTTGCAGCTCACTTTAAATTACGTCAAAGAAACAATGCTTCTCCTTTATTATTCACTGAGCTATGAGACTTGTAATGTGTGTTTAATGTTCATGTAACCTCAAAAGGATTTTTATAATATTAATTTTCCCAAATGTTAGTTGTTCAGAATCACCCTAAACGGCTCCAAATTGTTTATGCATTTATGAAAAAAAAAGCTAATTAGTTTAGAAGCAGCTTTTCCATTCAGTCGATTTGCTTTCATTTAAAATAAGATCAAACTTGCTCAAAGCACTTTGGCCAACTGAAGGCTGTGCAGATCATGGTCAGCTGTTACGTAAAAGGGCAACTCCATTAACCCACCGGAGATTGAGGTGGTGACAGATGCCGCTGACTGCTAACATGTGTGTTTTGAGTCACGTCCAACACATACAGTATCTCTCCCACCCTTCCCTGAGAACACACACACACACACACACACACACACACACACACACACACACACACACACACAAACACACACACACACACACACACACACACACACAAACACACACACACACACACACACACACACACAAACACAGACACAGACACACACAAACAAACATTCTCATGGACAAACACACACACACACACACACACACACACACACCCCTTATCAGGGTTGAAAGGAAAGCAAGACAGCAGTGTTAAAGGAAAGGCTACTGATTAATGCTGTTTCCCAGTGAACTTTTGAACATGGGAAACATTTCACCAAGGGAAGTGTAAATGCTGAGCAGACTGTACTAATACATTTAAGGTATTTAACTTTAAAGGGATAGTTCACACACACACAAAAAAGAAAATTTTGTCATTATCGACTCACCCTCATGTTGTTCCAAACCTGTGAGTTTCTTTCTTCCATTGAACACAAAAGAAAATATTTGAAGAATGTTGGTAACCAAACAGTTGACGGTAGCCATTGATTTCCATAATATGGAAAAAAAAGACTCTGGAAGTCAATGGGTACCATACAGCAACTATTGGGTTACCAACATTCTTCAAAATATCATCTTTTGTGTTCAAAAGAAATAAACTCATACAGGTTTTTAACTTGAGGGTGAGTAAATGTGGAAAATTTTTAAGTGAATTATCCCTTTAAACCATCTGTTCTTCATGTTATTCCTAATTAAGGAGTTGAATCAGTCACTGTGTGTGGACTTCCTGGAGCACATTATGCTTATAAAATTCTCATTTTGCATGGCATATGATGAGTAGATGGAGATATTTATGTTTTATGTTTTCTATATTGGAATATTTTGAACTTCTTTAAGCTTTTTAAGCTTCTTCGTATGCTTTTGTGACACCAGGGCATTTAGCAATATAATGCTAATATTGAGACCGTTGAGCTCAATTTCTCAGCTGCTAACAACAACCAGGGAATGTTTGCAAGGACACCTGCTCTCGATGTCCATCTGCAGCCTCAACGTAGTGCAGGAAAATATTGAAATTGTTTCAAAATTCCATTTGTGCTGCAGAAACTAAATGGAACAAAAACAACTCAACCTGAAATGATATACTGCGCAGATCTCCAGATTAGCCATTTTTAGCAACACGGGCCTTCTGCATGATGCAAAAATGGAAAATACGCCAACAAACTCCAAAAAGCCTGGCCTTACATACTTTAATCCAAGCATGATGAGAATTGGGTTCTAAAATTATCCAAAGATTAACTTGCTCATTGGCCCAAATGGAAAGGTTAAATCATTTCACGCTAATTTATGTCATTATGTAGAATCAGCAGGTGTTTTTTAAATGCACTGCCCCACATCTTCCTTCATGTCTTTAACTGCCCTGTGGGGGAAAGAACAAGGCCAAAGGCAAAGGACTAGTGACCCTGAAATTCTGTAGTCAGACTGCATTTCCTTGACTTTCTGATACAAGCCATCTATTTGAAATAATACATAATATGATAAGATACAAAACTATTTAAAACTATATAAAAATATTTATTTATTTATTGATATCAGTTAACTTTGGTTATTCCATATTAACGTTACACCATACAATGGCATTTTAACTTTGCAACAGTTCGGGAACTTGGAAGTTCAGAATTCTGTAGAAATGTAACTTTATCGCCATATAGCATTATGGAGAAACACTTCAAAGGAGAAACAGAAAAAGTTCAGTTTTTAAGGATAAACAGATGACAAGGAACATAACTGAAATAAAAAAGCACGGACTGATCACCAAATTGTTTTATCTTAATAGCAGGCCTTCTAATTTTGGTAACGTTTATATATTTTCACAAGTTCAGCAGAAAACTGTTTTTAGGTTCAAATGTATTCTCTGGCAATGCTTCAGAATATCAGATTGTATCTTCAGTGAAGCTGTGGTAGGTCTTCAAAAGGAAATAACTAAAAAGAAGCAAAAAATAAATAAAGACCAAAAAAAGCAGCATTAAAACAAAGATTTTTGCCATCATTTACTCACCCTCACCTTGCATGTTGTTACTTTTCTGTGCACCACAAATGAAAACTTTCTGAAGCAACTTCATAACTCTGTTTTCCATACGGCCATAGTCAAATAAAACTAGTCCTAACTCATTAGACTTTATTCAAAGATAATCTTTCCATCCGATATGATCATTCAGATTTCAAAAAAAGTGCGACAAAAATCTGAGTTATGTGATGATTCCTCAAAATTTCTCTTTCTGTGTTCTGATAAAGAAAGAAAATCATATGAGTTTGGACTGACATGAGAGGGAGTAAAGAAGGAACTATATCTCTTATATCGTATTGAGTGTGCGTGTGTGTTTGCTCAACACTGTCCAGCTCTACAATAGTTGAATACACTGAATGCCAGGTTCATTTCCACTGCGGGAGTCCAGTGGAGAACTCAAACCAGATGGCTTTACCTCAATTCCACATCTATTAAACCAATCTCAAGAGTACAATATAGAGAAGACTGTCCATCTTCATTATGAACCCTGCATCACAGCTACTGCCTCAAGCACTTACTGCTCAAATATAACCCAGTTCATTTCCATTAACCGAGCAATTACGCATGAAGCAAATGAGATGTGCATGAAAAGTGATACTGATCTAGATGATATGTATATGGTAAGATGGGGTAAGATGCCCGCCAGGGCAAGATGACTCCCACCAACTTAATTTTAATTTTTCCCTTGTTCATAGATGGCACAAAATCTCAGCTCAACATTTTTGATGGCTATGGCTATTTTTAATTTTGTGATTTCACCTTAATGTCAACATTTGTAAGATTTAGTCATTCAAAACAGTTTTGAGGTTAACTGATCTAATTTTATGTCTCTGGAAAATAGTGATCTATGACACAGAAGAAACAGATTGGCATGTTGTTGCTTGTGTTATTATTTTTAAATTTAATACTTTTTGTAATTAGTGGGGTTATTATTCATGAGTTACATTTTGGACATCTTCACTTTTCATTAAAATCTAATTGAGTGAAATCATTTAATTTGGATTTATAGTGCTGTTAGTATTCAGTATCTTCAACTGTATATATATAGTGTTGTCGGTTGAGCAGAGCCATCCTTCCTATTGCCAAGTAAATTTAGGGCTTCCCAGATATTCTTGTTTATCACGGGAGTATAAAGGGATGATGTCCAGTGAGCTGTTTATGCTAATGATTTGTGATAACAAAACTGGGAAATAAAATAACTAAAACAAACATATGATCAGACAGCAATACAAACACACAAATGATCATTTCTCTGACCTCATTTTAAGATTTAGCTAAAAAAAAAAAAAAAAACTCCGTGATAAAGACTTGATAAGCAATAATTACTGCGGTTGCTAGAAGTTATAAAAATAAATGAAAATGCTTCTGGCAGAGCATTGTGTTTGCAATGCCAAGGTCATGGATTCGATCTCCAAAGAACAAAATTATAAATTACCCTGAATGCACCGTAAATCTCTTTGGAGTGTCTGCCAAAACAATAAAAATGTGAGGAGTAATGCAGGAATTTATGTGCTTTTCTCTGTAAATTAAAAGGATTTAATTCTAACCACACATGTGGACAAAATTGTTGGTATCCTTCCATTAAAGAAATAAAACCCCACAACGGTCACTGAAATAACATGAAACTGACAAAAGTAATAATAAATAAAAATTTACTGAAAATTAACTAATGAAAATCAGACATTGCTTTTGAATTGTGGTTCAACAGAAGCATTTTAAAAAACAAACTAATGAAACCGGCCTGGACAAAAATGATGGTACCGTCAACTAAATATTTTGTTGCACAACCTTTTGAGGCAATCACTGCAATCAAGCAATTTCTGTAACTCTCAATGAGACTTCCGCACCTGTCGACAGGTATTTTAGCCCACTCCTCGTGAGCAAACTGCTCCAGCTCTCTCAGGTTTGAAGTGTGCCTTCTCCAGACTGCATGTTTCAGCTCTTTCCACAGATGTTCAATAGGATTTAGATCAGGGTTCACAGAAGGCCATTCGTTGGTGTTTTTAGCTGTATTTTGGGTCATAATCCTGTTGGAAGACCCATGACCTGCAACATGACCTGAGACTAAACTTTCTGACACTGGGCAGCACATTTTGCTCCAGAATGGTCTTAAGTCGGTCTTAAGTCAGTCTTGAGATAGTCTTGAGATTGTACCCTGCACAGATTCAAGACACCCTGTGCAGATGCAGCAAAGTAGCCCCAGAACATAACCGAGCCTCCTCCATGTTTCACGGTACAGTGTTCTTTTCCTTGTATGCTTCATTTTTACATCTGTGAACATAGAGCTGATGTGACTTGCCAAAAAGCTCCAGTTTTGTCTCATCTGTCCAAAGGTCATTCTCCCAGAAGCTTTGTGGCTCGTCAATATGCATTTTAGCAAATTCTAGTCTCGTTTTTTTATGATTTGCTTTCAACAGTGGAGTCCTCCTCGATCATCTTCCATTAAGTCCACTTTGGCTCAAACAGCGCCGGATAGTGCGATCGAACACTGATCTACCTTGACCTTGGAGTTCACCTCTAATCTCTTTGGAAGTTGTTCTGGGCTCTTTGGTTACCATTCGTATTATCTGTCTCTTCGATTTGACATCAATTTTCCTCTTGAGGCCACATCCAGGGAGGTTGGCTACAGTCCCGTGGACCTTAAATTTCTGAATAATAATATGTGCAACTGTAGTCACAGGAACATCAAGCTGCTTGGAGATGGTCTTATAGCCTTTACATTTAACATGCTTGTCTATAATTTTCTTTCTAATCTCCTGAGACAAATCTCTGTCATTGCTTTCAGTGGTCCATGTTCAGTGTGGTGCACACTATGATACCAAAGTGACTACTTTTCACCCTTTAAATAGGCAGACCGACTGATTTGACTGTTTGAAGACACCTGTGATGATGATTACAGGACACACTTTAGTTTAACATGTTCATATGGTCAAATTATTTTCAGTCTTTCAAGGGGTACCAATTATTTTTGTCCATGCCAGTTTCATTAGTTTTTTAATGCTTCTGTGGAACCACAATTCAAAAGCAATGTCTGATTTTCATTAGTTAATTTTCAGTACATTTTTATTTATTATTATTTTTGTTATATTATCAGTTTCAAGTTATTTCAGTGACCATTGTGGGTTTTCTTTCTTTACCAACAATTTTGTAATTTTGTATTTTTACACAACAATGTGTGTATTTTCCCCTAAAAGTGCATGTCTTTTATATAACAAAATAAATATAACAAATTGTAAAAATTAATTTTTTAGTTGTAAATAAAAATATTATTGGAGATCTTTGGAAGTTGTACATTTTACAAGAAAATATTTCTCTTTTTCTACTTCAAAATTTCATGCTTAATTCAATATGTGAAATTTTTTAGAAATTTCTGAGTGAGTATTGTTTCAAATTACATTTTACCCTTTTTTTTCCAGTGACGGTAAAACATGGTAAGATTATGGTAAAACAATTAAAAAAAATTTTTTAAACCTTATTTCTCATAGCTATTGCCTGAAGCACTTGCTGAAACTGAGATAGACAGGTGGGTATCAGTACAGTATATGTGTCTATATATATACACTGTAACCGATTTCTGTAATTTGAACAGTATTTTACTGTAATATGTACAGTAAGATACTGTAAAATGTATATACAGTATTTTACTGTAAACTGCAAAGGATTGTGGGAAAATATATGTATTTTACAGTAAACTACTGTAAATTTA
>JAFVLL020018652.1:0-27483 GCA_021397915.2 Tor tambroides | reverse complement strand
CTTTCCCCGGTTCAGATATCAGGGCTTTTATTGGTCCGTTTACGATCGGATATCTTTATTGGCTACTGAAATGCCGTCAAAGGTTTGAATATCAAATATTCAAATTGGGCGTACTCAGTAACGAACTATGATGTAAATGTAACGAAGTAGATTATTTTGCTTAATTTGTACTTAAGTACAAGTAAAAGTACAGCTTAAAAAATATACTCAAAAAAGTACAAATACCCGAAAAAACTACTTAATTACAGTAACGTGAGTAGTTGTAATTCGTTACCTCCACCACTGGTTTTTATGCTACAGTACATAACTTCTTTCTATCCCAGTTTAATGTGAAGAGACTAGGGTTGTGCAGTATATCAGCACTGGAAAAATACTGGTATATATCATATTTGAATTGGTACAATATCATGATTTTGCTCATTTCGGTACTTGATACACTGCTGTTCTGAGATTCATGTGGCAGTGTAACCAAAACTGATGTGAAACGGGCAAATTTGACAATACAGAAATAAGCTAGATCAAACAGATAAAAGTCACTCTACATGATAATTGTGCTGACGATATAAAAAAAAGAGAACATCGTAAATATTGGTATAATGCTAATGTTCCTGTGTGTATTTGTGTAAGTGTTTTGTGATGAATGTCAAAGGTTTCTATTTGCAACGTGTTTTTGCAACATTGAGCACTTTAGCCAATCACAGACATTTCTGTTGCGCATGTGAATTGTTTACATTGGTCTGAATACTATGATGGCCAAGAGAGCTCAATGTGCTGCAAATGAAAAACACCTGCAAATTAAGAAAACATCTTCATCAGTTTTACAACACGTGCTGCAAATACTCACAAAATACAGAAATTTCTGTACTTGTTTGTGTTGTGAGTATTTGTAGCACGTGTTGTCGAACATCTGAAGAAAGAAATTTTGTTAATTTGCTGGTGCTTTTTCTATTTGCATTTGTTTTCTTAAATTGCAGTGCATTGAGCTCTTACGGCAACCGTAGAATATGGTAAAGAATAGCTTTACTGACTATAATGAGAGATTTCGCTTGGTCAGCAAGGTAGAGGCGCTGAGCTTCAGAGATTATAATGGAAGCACTGTTTTTATAATATACATTTGGCATACTGTTAACTGCACATTGCAAAGTTTCTGGATTGACAACTTTATTTAAATAATGGATTGAATCCGAAACTGCGATGATTGACAGTGATAACCGTAGCAACGGACGAGACATAAAACCTGACACTGAATATCAGAATAGATCTGTATGTGTTACTTTTTATAGGAAGATTGCACTTTTTGTATAATTCAATAAATGTAATTCAATAGTTCAATAATAATAATAATAATAATAAACAATATATTTGTTACTGCAGAGTTTCAGGCAGTGTTCTTAATAAGATTGATTGATACCAAGGTGTTAGATTCTGGTATCATACCAAAGTCAAAATTGTGATAAATTATGTCGCTATAAAGATTTACAACATAATAGATATAATCTAGTAACTGTCTGGTTTTAAAATGAGTCAAAAAAAACAACAAAAAAAAAAACACAAATGTCACCAACACACTTTACACATAATCTAAATTTAGGCCCCACTGCCCAATCTAGACATGCTTGAAAAAAGCCATACCATGAGGAATTTCATTTTCTTTTATCTCTTGAAATAAAAGAGATGGGTGAACTATGAAAACATACTGAAGCTTTCAGAACTCAAAACTTCACAGCTGAAAACTAAAAGTTACTCCCGCTGATGTATAAATAACAAAATGTGAAAAAAGTCACCCAGAAAGAGGGTGATAAAGCTTCACAAATTCAAACTGACCAAACGACAAGGCTAGAAGGTGTTGTGGATCTATTAAAACTTTTCTTTGTGGGTGCAGGTTTTAGATCACACAGTTTTGTGAGGATTTCCGATTCGGCTTATAACCTTTCAGAAAGTGCCACCAGCTACAAAGCAACACTAGTCACATTTAATGAAACCGGCAGTCACTAGGTGTGGCGATCAGCATATTGTGCTGCTGTAACACTCGACACCTTTGTTTGCATTGCTGCTATAATTGTGTGCATGTATGGAGTGCTTGTTCGAGAGGATGTGGTTAACCTGAGTATGACAATGACAAAGGAACACACAACCACACAAACTTTCCATGAGAGGTGTTTCTCTTAAGAGGGCAGCAGGAGCAGCCAAGAGCTCTTTAAACAAAATGTCAGCACATTAAAATCTCAGTTAATTAGTCAGAAAGACTAATGGGGTGGCAGTAAATAACCAGCAGATAGTTGCTCTGTTTCAAAACCTAGTAAGCTGTCTACATATGCCAGTGCACTCATGACATTAATGGTGCATTACTTTTTTGTATTCGGAAGTTGGAAATTCTAAGTTCCCAGTAGGAATTTTTAACTGGAACACCCTCCCAAGTCGGAGTTCCGACTCGTAATCTCTGACGAATCGCAACAGCTCCAACTTCAAAATCCAATATGGCTGCTCAGTGAATCAACAGAAGAGAAACAGTAGTAATATATTGTTTATTAGCACTTATGTTTGTCTGTATCTCAATAAACTCAATAAAAGCAGTACTATCCAACCTCTATTTCTGGACATGATATTATGACGTTATCTGTGCAAAATACCACTTTTATGTGGTTTTAATCAACTAGTATTGCTAACAATGGACACGTCCTTCTTGGTTTTCTGACTTCTGTACTGGAACACAGTCAACTTGGGTGTGACATCATTCCCAGCTCCGACTTCCAAGGTAAACGGAATGCAGCAAAAAGCTGCTCCAAACAGTATGGTACTTAATTATGATGCCTCCTAGGATACTTTATTTTGACTAAATTCTAAGGCAGGATGCATACTTATAAGCTAAGCCATAAGGCACTGGGATGAACACATAGTTAATCAAAACAATACATAATGAATTAAAGTTCTTCACAGCTTATCCACAAGCTGTGGAATATACCAATATATAGAAGGTGCATCGTCATACACACAAATAAAAAAAACGCCACCATGGTAACACAAGGTGACACTAAAATAATGCAATAAATATTAATTAAACAACTTAAGTTTTAAAGTAAATCTCTAATTTACATAACTGTAAAGAAAAAACACGGGGACTTGTGATATTATATTTGTTATTCAGAAGTAATAGATGTTTTGCTCTATGTAGTGTTTTTAATTATATTTAAATGTTTTGTTTCAAGTCACCATTAGAGTGATTAGTGTTTTGTTCAATTAAGTATCACTTGTCTTAGCGCATAGAAGTAACTCCATTTAACCTTATTTTGCTCAACAAACTTATAAACAAGTTACAAAATCAAGAAAGTTCTACATTAATGTTATGTAATAGTACTGTTTAAATTAAAATGCAAGCCTACTGAAATTGAATACACAATAAAAAAAACAGCTGAGTTTGTAGAACTTATTATATTATTGTTTGATGTAAGCACAGACCAACATTAACTGTCATGTTGTTACACCAACTTTCACATTAGTTGAGTATTCTTATTTTATATAAATTGATGTAGGTCAAGCTAGGGCTGGGCGATATATCGAACGATATGATCATGCGCATCTCGTCAGTAAAGCCGGTTCTGTGATTAGCGGTAAATCTCCATCACCTGCTTTCAAATGGAGCGGCATTTAATACACGGAGCCTTAGATCACTGACAAGCTATGCAATATCGAGTTCATTATCGCAGATGAATCGCCTTCGATAACGAACGCGATATTGTGCAGCTTGTCGGTGAACTACGGCTCTGTGTGTTAACTGCCGCTCCATTTGAAAGCAGGTGATGGAGATTTACCGCTAATCACGGAACCGGCTTTACCGACGAGATGCGCATGATCATATCGTTCGATATATCGCCCAGCCCTAGTTCAAGCATAGATTCACAAGAATCACCATGAGGAACTTTATTTTGTCTGATAAGAATAATAAAACACATACAGACACACACACAAACAAACAACTGTTTTATAGATTCTTGAAATTACATGTCTGTACATGTGATCACTCTTAATTCTACGCAAATAAAACCTTACCTTGATGCTAAGGTTGTTAATTGATCTGAAATGACTGAATGTGTGTTTGTGTGATGGGGGATTTCCAGTGACACAACTGCCAGTCAGAAATGGGCACAAGAGACCCATCAGACAAACCCGCGCAGTTGCTAGGACACCAGATTCCTTCACACAGCACAATATCGACAGTGTGAGAGAACAACCTATACCCTCATCAAATGTGGATGTGTTGGGAGCACATATTCACAATACATTCTGAATGTTAGTGATATATAATATGCTATAATGCGCTTTTTATTTGGTTTTCTCAAGACAGTGTTGTTAGACGATGTACAATCTTTCTTCATCGTGGAAATATGAGTCTTAAGAGAAAGATGTTTATTTATTTATTTGTTAGGCCTTTAATGTGATTGGACAGTATAGACAGACGGAGATGGGGAATGAGTCAGGACTAGGGTACCTTTATAACCGGCATGTACCGGACCGAATCAGAACTGAAAATTCAGTGCCTCATTTCAGTGCCACTTAAATGCCGACTGAAATATTTGCCCTTTGGTGCTCCGAAACGGATGTAAGAAGCATCGTCACTGCACATGATCGCTAGTTAAATTATACTGTTGTCCAACAAAAGAGAACATTATAACATGTTTTTACTCCACAACATCAGTCAAATAACTTCCTTTTGAGATCTGATGTGGCTTCTTATCACAGAATGAGGTAGAAAATATATTTTATACCATAAAAAAGGCTATGTCGATTAGCAATGCATTATAAATATACTTAATTCTTATGTAAATACCCAAGATGGCCGGAAGAACAGAGATAAACTGTTCATTGTTGCAGTCGAGTGTTTACTGTCTTCATGTTTCATCATTCAGAACGTTTCTATCTTCTTTTTATTCAGCGATAGTTGGATGCCTTTGTCCATATTAGGCATTTCCTGGAACGTCATGAGTTCTATTGCTTCTGTGATGCATATGTGGAGTTTTTTGTGCGAGGAACAGACATTACATGTATTTATCCACTCAATAATGGCCAATCCATCCTATTTTGGGTAAAAATATCAAAAATAATACTTCTCTTAAAAGAAATTTGAAGTAGACATATGATAATCCACGTTTTTCTTTTTTTATTTGTTTTAATGTCATCCACCATCGTTTTGTGGCTTTTTTTGTTGAAGTATCGGTTCAGGCACCGGTACCTCTTTAAAAGTATCGATTTGGCACAGGTATCGTTAAAAAACCCAAACAATACCCAACCCTAGTCAGGACTCAAACTCAGCGCATCCGAAGCACAACTGAACTACATATTGGAGCCCTGTCCATGAGGCAATCGGCTCCGACTAGACAGAGATGTTTTAATAGCACCTGTCACAGAATGATAGTAAGTTTCATTTATTTCAGTAAATTAGTTTAAACGGTCTACTTTAAATTAATCAATTCAAAATTTGGAAGCAAATACATACTTTTCAGGTAATGAAGCTCTGTAGTACCTTGTAGGAGGTAAAAAAGTACTTCATTGAGTTGACAGTAGCAGGATCTACTGACGCCTCATGTGCAGAGTCACTGAGCCTCTAGACTGAAAACGCTGACTGCAGTCAAAGATGTAGGCTTACTTCAGTCACTCATGCTGAGTTTCCACCACAGAAGTGGCTCAACCTATTAAATCACTGTACAGGTCAATATGGAGAGTTAGCCAGACATTAAACTCACTCAGAGACAGTACAGCGGGGAGGAGACGGACCACTTATTGAGGAAACTTATGGCATATACAATATTAGTTCAAACTGAAGATGAAAAGAAACATATGCACTACTGTTCAAAAGTTTCATTTTTTAAAAGAAATTAATACTTTTATTCAGTAACAATGCATTATTATTTTCAACTTTGATAATAAGAAATGAGTAGCAAATACTACAATGATTTCTGAAGGATCACGTGACACTGTAGACTTTGACATTATAGGAATTATATTTAAAAATATTTTGAACATAGAAATTTTAAATAGTTTTTAATTGTAAACTGCTTTTACTGTAATACATACAGCCTTGGTGAGCATAAGAGACTTGTTTTAAAAATATTAAAAAAAGACCCCAATCTTTTGGGCGGTAGTGTATGTGACCCTTCACCACAAACACATCTGAGCACTGTTCAGTCACATCAGTCGAAGCAGAAATTCAATGAGCATGTGCATGCACACATGTGGTCGGTGCATCCAAGTTGCATGCTCACAAACCCTGTGGGTTCTGTTTTGATGCCTCTGCAGTTGTGCTTGCACAAATGTGTATGTATGTAACACCATCTTAGCATCGCTGACACATAACAAAACTAGAATCTTTTGCTTCTCAAATTTGTGAGTGTTACTGTAAGTGATTTCATTTCATGTGATACCATTATCTCAAATGCAGAGACATAATAAAAAAAACAACTTGTTCAGTATGTGATGTATAATGCATTGCAGCAGTTTCTACACAAACATTTTCCCCTCCAGTATGTTATTTTATTTTTTTTAGAAATATGATGAGTACCAAAATCTCTGTTTTTACTGAAATCAGACTGTTCCACAGCTAGCTTGACTGTGCCACATGAGGCTTGTTCTTACCCACAATCCTCCATGTCTACCCACAGGCCTATGAACGGCTGAATGGCAGCTTAGCTGGTTGATTCAAAGTTAGTAACAGAAATAGTTACTACTATAGATCACCCCCACCCACACCTCCGGCCCTAATGTACACCACCAACCACTGATCTGAGAAAAGCAGCCTGGAGGTCAACTAAAATTTAGTGTGACTGGCGCTGTGGTTACACACAGTTTTAAAAATGTTTTGATTTGTTTTTTGTTTGACTTGTGGCCTCTTTGAAAAATGTTGGGCAAAAGGATGCATTAAAGCCATGTCAAAATTATTGCTTTTATGACAATATGCACTGGTCATATTGATTACCAAAACGAAAAGAAATGCAAAAAATTGTATTTTGCATTAAGACAATTAAGCCTATTTTAGTACAATCTTTTGTACTTAATTATTTTTAATATAATTAAGCATATTTGGCCTAAATCCTTTTTTAAACTTTCAGAAGCCAACTGTAATGTAAAGAAAATCCCATGTGTAATGCAATAAAAGAGATCTCAAGTCATTACTTATACAGTATATTACAGCTGCACTAAATGTATGTCAAAAACACTGATTTATAATGATTCAAGTGAAGTCTTTATGATTAAGTCATTGAATTAATCAAGAGATTCGTTCAAAAATGCTGATTCGTCCATTAATGAAACAAGTGAACACTTGTTCACTTATAATTACTCACATGAGCCTTCAGAAATCATTCTAATATGCTGATTTGCTGATCAAGAAACAATGTTATTACTATCAATGTTGAAAACATTTGCGCTGCTTTTTTTTGTGGAAACTGTGATGACCTCTATATATAAAATTAGTGCTGTTAACGCAAATTCATTTTAACGGCACTAATTTTTTTTAACGCGCGATTAAAGCAGCGCATATTTTCTGTTTGACCTGTGGCCCAACCCGTAGTTGGAGAAATGGAGATGCACAGTGTTGCCAACTTAGCAACAGTGCAGACCACTTTAGGGAGTTTTTTCCCTTCAAAAAAGCGCCCAGACCTTATTTAGTTTCTGAGAATCGCCGGTACAGCCGCGCGAGCGCAAGGTCTTGCTCTCCCAGCGCGCGCGCACACCTCTCCCCCTCTCTCTCTCTCTCTCTCTCTCTGCGTCTGCTCAGTTTCTGTTCAGCGCGCGGCAGCGCTTTAATTCAGTTAAACACAGATATTATGTTGCTTCTCTAAGTTTACATGCAAGTATAGCCGAAATCACAGCACAGCTATTGTCTTTATCTTATGTGTATTTGATTTCATCCGACGGCGGCTCGATTATCATGATTTTTTTTTTGTGCAGATTAACATCTTGGAAGGGAGAGCTGGTTATGTTGATCGCGTTTATGGGTCGCGTTTCAGTCACTATTTCATATTCATTCCGTTGTCTGACAACAGAAACAGTAAAATATACCAATGAAAACAGTTTTATTGAGAATTTAACTTCATCAAAATGCAGTATGTGGGCACAGAGAGGTAAACAAATGTAATAATAAATAATTAATGTACATTTAGCATGTTCAGAAGAAGTGAGCTGCCCTGTCATGCAAAAATGTAAACAGGTTTGTGTCAGTAAATTGCTCTGTGCAAAGAAAGAGAACTGGTATTTCTTTTTTCGTGTGTCTAATAGACATGAACAAGTTCTTTGAAAAACATCTATGACCTTTGAAACATGTCTAGTCTTCATGCTCTATGTTGACTATGGTTTCATTAATAATAAACATACATTTGCATAAAGCATCCATATTTATCCATGCCCATGTTGATTAGAGTATTAAAAACTTGAAAAGTATTAATTTAAGGTACATTTAGAACAAATAAAAATGTGCGATTAAATTGCGATTAATCGCGAGTTAACTCATGGCAATCATGCGATTAATCGCGATTAAATTTTTTAATCGATTGACAGCTCTATATAAAATAAATAAATTATAAATATATATATACATATATATATATATATATATATATAATGTGTGTGTAAAAGCAAAGACACAATAAATTGATCAAAAGTGAAAATTAAAACATTTATACTGTTACAAAAGATAATTTCAAATAAATGCTATTAAAAACTTTCTATTCATCAAATAATCCTGAAAAACATACCTAATGTCATACATTCCACAAAATAGTATTTTCAACATTGATAATAATAAGAAAATGTATTAATAATTAAACACCAATAATAACTGATAATAATTGAGAACAAAATTGAGCATATTAGAATCAAATAAATGCAGCCTTGGTAAGACTTCTTTCAAAAACATTAAAATATCTTAAATATTCCAAATTTTACTTTTGCATTTACAATGACATTACATATTATTATTATTGTTGTTATTTTAGATTTCCCTAAATGCTTCTTTTTCAAAACACTGATAAAAATGACTTTGCTGCTATCTCATCCCTGCATTGTGATATCAATCTTGCCAGTGAAGGGATTTGTGTGTGTGTGTGTGTGTGTGTGTGTGTGTTGATTTAGAAACGGAGAGATGCTCAACTGTGTCCTACGGTGAACAAGTGTCAATGGCCAGATAAAGGATTTTTGTAAGGCTGCATTCTCTGCCTGAGTAAACTCTGTGGCGTGTGAAGACAAGAACCAAGAAAAGTGGCCAATGTGTGTCACAGCCCTGACTGGGAACAATAGAACAGGAACAGCTGGGCCTATCCAATCCTCATCTGTCCATTAAACGGTATTAATTCTGCCCCATAAAGCCTCTTTAGAGATGCCACTGTGCAGAACGTGACAAACTGCACTCGATTTAAAGGCTTCGCTCTTAATTATGCAAACACACTACGAAACTGCAGCTCCACTGAGACTGTGTGGGTTAAAGGAACGTCTGTGATATTTTGAGGTGAGCGCTCATGTAGGTGGGTATGGTGGAAGGTATGAGTTGACAGGGTGAGTTTTTATTGGGGGTGTTGCATGCACATGCTGGTGTCAGACCCACGGCCAGCTGAAATGAAAGAAAAATGTTACCAGCTCACCTGACACACTTTAGCTAACAGATCATTTAATCATTTTTGTTTGGTCTTAAGAAAGTGATATTTTTATCATTTTATATTTCTTTTTACTGAACTGAAATGTTTACTATTAAGTTTTTGTTGTTTCGTCATTGTCCTATGAAGTGAACAAATCTTAAAAATGACACTTTTGTCTTCGTTTTAAAAAAGTACTTCAATTTTGCAAATGTTTGTCTTATTAGTAACAGATTTTAAGCTATATTTTAGGGTGCTTTATAAGACAACAGCATTTGCTTTAGTTGTTAAAACCTTCATAGAAAAGAGTTCTAGCCACTGCATTGTCAGGTTTTTTCCCATCTTGAATGTTACATTATTAAGATGGTTTGTAAAATTAAAAGTACAAGTTTTAAAAGTCATCTCAAAACCTGTGCATTCTGTTCCATTTAATTCTGTCCTATATAAACACCCGCTAAATAAAAGCATCTCAGTCATATTAACTTCCCAAATTATACTGTACAACGCTTCCTCGTGAGCGACCCGCTGACTAGTTAATGTATTTCTGGAGATTCCTACACCAAATGTACCTAAATAATTTTGCCATCAAAAAAAAAAAACATATTGGTGAAATTCTGATTTCCAGCCCATGCTGTACATGTCAATATCAAAATACTTCCCTTGATCACTAATACATGAAATTCTGAAAAGATAAAAGGCGCCAACACACCTAAAGCACTGAAGCATTTATTTGACGAGTCCGTTTTTATCCGAATATCTTTAACATTCTTTAACATGAATTCAAATGCACATTTCTGGTCTAACTGCACACGATTCATCATTGCATGTTATTCCAAAGAAAGTTTGTATTCAAAATATTTTATTAAAAAATTACGACTTTCCTTTTCTGACCAATTAAACCAAGTGCCATCCAACACGCTGGATATCCTACTGAATTACACCCCCTCAAAAATCAGATTTTAGCAGTAAAATGGGTTGTGAACATTTGGTGACCCAAGTTCAGGTCCTTTCTAATCCCACCCTACCCTCTATTGCAATATGCATGATTTACAACGTAGGCTATGTAAATATGCTCAATTTAAGACATTTATTAGATGTTAGTACAAAGATGATCCTTAACCTGTTAACCTGCACCCCCCATTTTGGGCCTCACAGCTGAAATTGACCTACTTAAATTAAAATGGTAACATTTCCTGACAATAATGTGCTACACACACAATTTAGGTATCTTTGGAAAGAAGACACTCTAGGCTTTACTATCCATCATCCAGAATTGATAATGCTCAAAAAAATAAAAAGTTATAGACACTGAAGTGCCTTGAAAATGTTTTACGACACTGAATGTTTTTTTTATTTCATAAACAAATACATGAAATAAGTCCTGGAGCAATCCAGAAAAGTAATGGTTTGAAAGTCACATGTCTAATGAGTTTATATTTCAAATTTGAAGATGATACCTTGAAAAATGAGATTCCTGCAAACATTTTTCTGAGAATATTTATAGTCCCCCCACCCCCCTCTGTTTGATGAAAATTACCACCAAATGTACTGAAGAATTCCACAAACTATTTTAGTCATTATACATAGTTTTTCAATTATAAAATAATAGACAGAACTTTAGACATCATATAAGTGATTTATCTGAGCACTAAAAAATACAATAAGAATAATTTGAGTAATAAAAAAGAAAAAAAGAAAAAGAAAAAAAAAAGACTGCCAGAGATAAACTGAAATTGCCAGACATTCACACTGATTGCAGTCAGTAATCACACGCTGATGTCCGTCGATAGAGATGATAATAACACACATCATCAATAATAGCCAGTCATTTACAGCCGTCATAAAGTCGGTAATTACACGCTGATGTGCGTTCATAGAGATGTAAATCATGCATATACAGTCACGTTCTACACAAGACACACACACACATATGGTAAATGTTGAAAAAAAAGAGTTATTTGTGCAAAAAGGCGATCGCTAAGTTGCGCCCCCCTCAGATGACAGGTGCGTCACAGCGTGCGTCACGCGGCGTCACGAGAGAGCGCCAAATTCAAATAAACTATATTCCGCGGATCTGTGACTTTTTTTTTTTTGGATGGTTTCATTCTGTTTGTAAAACTGTATGCTACAAAACCGTGTTGTTTTTTTTACCACCAAGACGCTGTTTTTGAGCGTAATTTATTCCATAACGGACACAAACAATAACTCTCCCGGAGAAAAGACGTAAACAAAGGAATATCCATCCAAATTACAGCGTTATTGTTTCGTTGGACTAAAAGTGCTGGAAGAAATGCTGTTCTGTGGACCCTTACCTCTCTAACTAAACCGGGATTTCAGCAGTGGACGCGTTTGTGACTCGTTATTACAATGATAATGGTACGTACTGCTTTTTCATTCTGCATGTTTTGATGTGTACTGCTTACACAAATGTAGCAAATACATACCTTATAAGCTTTCAATCGAAAAACAGCGATCAATCGTCGATGCTTGAGGCTTAGACCTTCAGAATGATTTATAGTTTGTCAAGATTAACTTTGTCCCGCTTCATATATTCTATTCCAAAACAATGACATGTGCAAACAAAGAGCGTTCGGTGCGTTGGCGTCCTGGAGCGGGTTAACAGGTTAAAATAGAACTAGAAGGATTAATAAAATAGAAGGATTTTTTTAACATGATCACAGTCTAACATATGCACAAAGTGATATGTTTATATGATGATATGATGGAGTTTTGGTTCCTTCGACACACTGTTTTCCTCATTAATACTGTAAATCTGCTCTGACGCAATATGCATTGTAAAAAGCGCTATATAAATAATCCTGAAGTCTTTTTGTCACAGTTCACTTAAAAGCATCACAAGACAATTTCCCTGCGATAGCCATGGAAACAATGAACGAAGATGCCCGATTTGAACAATACATTACACAGCCATTGCATCTACACGGGGGGAAAATATTTTTGGTCCAAAAAAGTTTGGTCTGAGTTGCGAGTTTGCAGTATAAACTGAATATGACTAGAGAAAGAATGGACTCAGTAAATTATTCAAATCAATAAATGAAGAAACAAACAATAAATAGTCATCTTTCTACTGCAAAGTCCTCATTGTTTTCAAATACCAGAAAACATCCAGTGCAACCCATTCACAAACTAACAGACTCTTTTCGCAGACTGTAATGACATTTACACAATAATTAAATTAGTAAATCCAACAAAGATATTTTTTCTTTCACAATTTGAGCATATTGTAATGCAAATATTATATTTTCTATCATAGAAACTATATTTTTTAGACTTACAAATCTGTCAGCTCCTTCAAAAGCAATGTAAGAATCATTAAAATGACCTGTCAATAAAGTTTTCTTTTTTATTTTGATGCTTTCTTTTATCTTTTAGGCAGAGCTTCATCTTCGTTGACACTTGTAGCACAGAAATTACACTGAACCAGCACAGAAACAGAACTGTTGAAATCCTTACGCTTTCTATCCACATTTGATGCTGCTTCACCCTTCATCTTACTCCAATGTATAATGCTCATTCAGACTGTGCAAAGCATCAAAGTGGAAAGTGCTTATCGGAGCCACAGAGGTCTGGTTTAATGCGAGTAGGCCCTGGCTTCTCTTTATTATGCAGTAGGAGTGTCAGGCCTGCTGAGATGCTCACTCCATACATCTTTGATGTGCAGTCACCCACTGACACTACCCAGCAGGCCCTGGCCTTAAAAGGCTGACCAGTGTGTTTCTCTTCTGAAACTAGAAAAAGAAAACCATGGAGAGAAAGAGGGAGACCTAAGGGGCATAGGACAGTAGTAAGCAGCTCTAGCATTATAGCGTATGGAAGCCGTGACTCACTGAAACGACAAACACACACACATTCCACAGAGTCTAATCACTTCAGTGTGTCTTTGCTAACCCAAATTACCTCACGAAAACACACATACTCTCTCAGAGTCAAAAGCAGACACACTTCAGTTTTCAGCAGTTCATATGACTTACACACACATTCCTGAGTCAAACACACAGACTCTTGAGTATTATATGTTTTCTTTTCACAGAGAAGACGCACCCTACACTGAACTCTATCCAACATTATATCACACATTTTCTTCGCTATCTACAAATGAAGACATAAAATAGACCTTTACTGACCTGAACTTTTTGTATTTACAATATTTTCTTTGCCGTTTTGGGGGGAAATATGTGGAATTATGTGGGACAGATTGAAACATGGTGAAATGTCATTGGTACCCTAGTGAAAAATAAACATACTTAAATGTATTTGAAATACATTTATTTCATGCTACTGTAAGTATACTACAAATACATTTAGATATTTATGTGCTTAATAAAAATACTCTACAATTCTACTTTTAATATACTAAACTGGTATACTTAAAGTCTGCTAAATTAGAACAACTAATTGTGCGCTTAATGCATTTTAATTGTGCGGAAGTCCAGCTAAAGACATACTGAAGTATATTTGATTTTGCTAAAGTGGAACTATTGCAAGTGTACACCTTAAATATCTTGCATTTAAAGACTGATATTATTCAAAGATCCTACAATCCTCATCGATAGTGACATTAAAACACATTTTGAGCTTAATATTAAGAAACATACATTGTGCACAAGTAGTAATCCAAATAATTAATTAATTATCATTTTTATATCAGTAGGTCTCAAGTGATATGTAAGTAAATATGCTAATAGATTTGAATTATACTTAGTATGAAATAAAAGCATTTTAAATATATAATTTTTTTACTAGGGTAGCCAAAGGCAAAATCACATTAGCCAAAATATTTAATAAATAAACAAGGAGTAGGGGGTATAAAATAAAAATAAAAACTTGTATCTTACAATCAATATGCAGAATAGAAAAAATTAACAAAATTACAATTAAGAATTTAATAATAATAATTATTATTATTATTGGAGTACAATAAAAACATAATATATATAATGAATATTTTTAATAACAACAAACACAAGTACTAATTATTTTAATATTACTACCCAGGTGAAAAACAAGTACACTTCAAAATGTACTTAAAGTGCTCTATTTTCGTGCACTAATTTTGTACTTAATATATTAAAAATGAGATCATCTAAGTGTAACTGTGCTATTTTGAGACACCATGAATATGAACTAAAATGCAAGTTTAACATACTATCTTTGTATTTATAAAGTGTATTTAGTTACCACTTGTAGTACACTTGAGTGTACTAGTGTATGAAAGATACAAGTGCTAACTAAATACATTTTTTAAACACAGAGATAGTATGTTAAACTTGCATTTTAGTTCATATTCATGGTGTCTCAAAATAGCACAGTTGAGTACACTTCTTAAGTTTCTCTTAAGAGGTACTAAAGAATCATATTTAGTATATTAAGTACAAAATTAGTGCACGAAAATAGAGCACTTTAAGTACATTATGGAAGTGCACTTGTTTTTCACCTGGGTAGTTGTCTGAGATTTAATTGGTCACAAATTTCATCTTTGATTTGGCCTGTGTCTGTTAAGCTAACCCAATATCATGAAAAAATTGTACTTTTACGAGATGGCAATTTTGTCTGAATTTGTACAATGTGATTCATAAGGAAACATACAATTGTTAGAAAAAAAAGAAAAGTTCACCCCAGCCCTAAACATAACCATAAGTGACGTGCAAGCACATTGTATATAAAAATGTACAAATATACAAATTAACCACTGATTCAGTCATTTATGCAAACAACACAGTTGAATGCACAGTGGTATAGTGTTGTTGCGTCCTATTCTGTGGAGACCCACAAATAAAACAGAAAAGTGTGAATATTGGTCAAATATTTTGTCATACGACTTAGTGTTCTATCTGTAGTTATTAAAGTCGCATCTTCAAATTCTGCAGAAATCTGCAGTGAGTTTTGTGGGTGTAGATTTCATGTAAGCTTGCCTATAGACCATCATCCCTTTCCTGACCACGCTACTGATGCAGTGTTTTACGCTCACCTGTATTTAAAGCACTGCACGATCCTTATTTCCTCCACATTGCTTTGTGTTCAGAAGAGAATCCTGAGAGAAACAGAAAGAGAAACACAGATTAATATTATAATGTGATAAACAGCTTTATAGTCTGCTCTGACCTGGATTAGAGACCTCTGTGCAGAAAATAATCAAATAAAAATTTCAATCACTATAGGACAGTTTAATCACAATCAACCTTTCAATATCCCCACACTCAATTGTATTAGCTGCTATTTTTAGGGACAGATTACATCACACAACCCAGACACCCAGTCTAAACCCCTCGCAAACAAATGAAGCCCTAGTCAACCTTATCCAGACCTCTGACTATCTGTAGGGCTGCATGATATATTCATTTTTTACAATTCACTTACTGTATGTAAAAGTTTGCTGTACACTGAGAAGTCACAGGTGTCACGTTTTCTTTACCCAGAAAAAGTCATGCATGAATTTAAATCCACTTAATAATAATTGAAATACCTTAATAATAAGTTTGTAAATGAATTATCCAAATAGTTTGTCACATATTGCCTTCATATTTCCTCCATAATCCTCCAATGTCCTCCACACCCAACTATCCCGACAGCTTATTCTATCCGAGAACTGCCCATTTTGAGAGAGGAGGTCATGTGACATCATGATATTTAGTCTTTTTTATGTGACATTTTGGGGGAGGTACAATGTGATAGCTTTTTTCATACACTAGATTGACAGATAACAACATTATTTGCCTGATAACTTACATACAGTAACATGGTGCTAATACTGCCTGTTGCAAGCTTGTGTTAAACATCATTTTATTAAAAGAATTCTAGTTTTCATGACAGTAATAATTCATCAAATGATGAACAAACCATGAAAAAAAAAAAAAGAGTATAGCTAGTAACCAGGAGTATACACTTTCAGCCACACTTTCAGCCATTTCAGGTGCCGGGTTCACTGTGGTTCCCATAAAAGTACAGTATGTCAGATCAAGGTATTCTTAATGAAATCCCATATTCATATCTACAGATTCCACAAATGTCTTTTGCCTTTTCAGCAATCTGTTTGCGATGATACATGAGATGATACACTTCTCCCAAGACAGAAGAGAAGTGTGTCACTACAGAGTGTAACTCTACAAAAAACACACACACTAAAGCAAAGCACAGATGACAGAAATAAAATTAACCTCCAAGGAGAGCTATATTTAGGAAAAACCCATTTTCTTAATTAGGTTTGAACTATAGTCAAAAAAAGTAACTTGGTATTCAACATGAATTAAAAATTTAAATGACTGTTTGAAAGATAATTAGTATAGAAAGCAACAACATCTGATCTGTTATGTAACGCTGGGCTAGGAAGATTTTTAAAAAAAAAAGGTTTAAAACAACTATAAATGAAGATTTGTTCAATATTACAATTGTGTCATTTTGTTCCAAGCAACCGTTATTTTGTCTGTGGAATACAAAGAAAAGGCTCTTGATGAAGATCTCCTACGGTATGTACAACATTACTGTCCATATCTTTATCTCCCAAAAAAAAGAAAAAAAAAGAAACAACAAAAATGCACCAGCGTTTTGAATGTTTTTTTTTTTGTTTTGTCGTTGTAGTTACTATGAATTGTTGTTATATAGCAAGAGATACTATGTTAATTATTTCTAGATATTATATTATGCTCTATTATATGTACTATAACTTTGGTACAACATGATAATATTTTTCTTTCTTTCTTTCTTTTTTTGATAAACTTTTTCTTTTTTTCTTTAATTTTTAGGTGAATTATTCCTATAACAGACAAGAAATAAAGAAAGTGAGGGATGTACTTGTAGCTAAGAACTTGTCCGATCCAACTGAATTTAGAGCAGAAAATGACATTAGAATCTGACATCATGTCCCTCATGTCACACATCACATTAAAAAAAAAAATTTGGTGCACTGCCTTAATATCCTTTTATTCACAAAAAAACATACCAAAACAACCTAAAGGTTCAGAGATCTTCAGCCAGACATCGTATGTGTGGAACAGGCAGAGGGAAATCTTTAATTGAGGGTTCTGTTGTATTTTTAGAACAGCTTGGATGTAAACTAGAGGAAGCGCTCACTCTGTACAGCTCACAGAAGGGAAAACCTTTCATTTACTGTTACACGAGGGCTGTTTGTGAGTGTGTGTTGGATGGTTTAAATCAAGTATTTTCAACTGAATTCTGTAGTCATTTTTAATTCCTTCTTTTAATTCCTTCTGATTTTTGACTTTTTATATTAAACTAATATAAAAACTACAAAAATAAATAAATAATGAAATAATGAAATAAATAAATAGTAATTGTAAAAACAGCAACTGAAGTAATACATGAACCCTGTTTCTTAAAAACAACAACAAAACTTTTCAAATTTTTCCTTCTTAGATTTATCTGGCAGAATAAAATAAAACTGCTTTAATGTCAACATATAACATAGTGCTAAACAAATAATGTCATTTAACGCATCAACTTTGATAGCCCTAAAAATACCCAAATTAAAGTAAAGTCCAAAATCTAAATGAAAGAGCACTGACAAAACAACAACAACAACAACACAAAACTAATTTAAAAATTCAAAAGCACACTGGTACAGTGTGTCTCAGACCATATGCTGTTTATTTTCTCTGCATGTTCAGTCTTCCTCACTCTAGGTCTAGTGAACTCCCAGCAGGCACTACTTTCTTTTTCTATCCTCGATTTGTCCATCTCTATCATCATGTGGGGTTCTCGTGAAGATGCAGTCCTGAGGGTGATGTGCATTCAGCTGGATGCAAGCATTCACTCACACACACACAGACGCTTTATATGTCAGAGCGAGGGCAGCTCAGACCATAGGCAACAGGAGAAAAAAAAGCATCTCACATTCAAGTGAACGTTATTTACTGACTGATAGCGACATGGTGGGATATTCACTGCTGAAGACACAAAGCTGCACTGTTGCCTGCAAACAACACATACACACACATGTACGAATGATCGAAAACACAGCAAGACAGTTCACAACATGAGTTATGCACAAACGACCTCCAGAGAGCAGAGGCATACAGATGTCTTTTGTTTGGGTCTGTATAATGTAAACACTTGACGTAGCTGAGTTCAACAGGAATAGAGCATATCATTAATTCCAGTAACGCACCAACATTCTTGCTTCAAATGAAATTGCTCATTTTAAATCGGCCTTTGTTTGGAATGATCAATTCTATTAGTTAGTGTAGTTAACTTATGCTTGTGCAATGTTGATCAGTGTAAAACTGACTTACTATTTCACACAGCTTCTTTGACAAACTAATATGATTAACAGAATTCAAGGACCTCTCAAACCAATTTTTTATGTAAATATATTACATGTGATGTTGTGTTAGCCACTGCCTACTGTATACAATGCAGACACGTGTTATTAATTCATAAGAGAGTGGACAAACCAGCACCAACTAGATAGTGAAAACACTCAGGGCTAAAACATACTCTATGCAAATGTGCTAGCAACACAAGCTCAATTTGATGCACTTTTGTATTCTGAAATTTGTCAGTGCATCTCATAATGCAACATACTGTAGATAGGCATTGCATTCTAAGGTCCTTTTTGAAAACTTTGCATTTGGGTCTGCAAAAACCTGACAGGATCTCCCAGCCTGACAAGTGCCAAAATCCCTTCGAAAACAAGGTAGAACAACCTGACCAGTGGACAAATCATTTAGAGGAACCAGCTTGCAACCTCAGACTAGCATGTTTTCTATTTATACATGCATTTGTTTGTGTGCTCTGTAAAGTATGAATCCTGCTTCTGCCACTGAATAAAAAAATAAAGAAGGTAACTTTTTATCTCACAAATCCAACTATTTTCTTTGAATTATGTGAGAGAAACTCGCAACTCTGAGGAAAAAAAGTCAGAATTACAAGATTTAAACTGTATAAACTCGCTGCAATTGCAAGAAAAAAAATCAGTTTATATCCCACAATTCTGACTTTATATCTAGCAGCTGTGAGTGTATATCTCAAAATTCTGAGAAAAAAGTCAGAATTGCGTGTTTATATCATGCAATTCTCAGAAAAAAATTCAGAATTGCAAAATGTAAACTCGCATTGTAAGAAAAACAGTCAGAATTGTGAGATAAAAAGTCGTAATTAACTTTTTTAATTTTTTTTAATTCAGTGGAAGAAACTGCTTCCATAGTTAAGAATGTCAAAGGTTTATTTTTACAAAGTGTTTAGTGTTGATATACTGTAGGCTAGTCACAGACATGTCTGTTGGTTGAACAGAGGTGTTTAAGTCAGGTCTTTCAGCGTAAACTCATTGAGTTCTGCACTTTGATGAATACCTTCATAATGATGGACATTATGTAAATAAAAGATCCATTGTTCAGTGTAGTCAGCACGGATTATATCGTGAGAGCCAAACTCAGTCAGTGAGCTCGCAATGAAATTTCATGCAGTTCAATACACAAGTGTATCTAAATGTAGGATTGAATCCAAAACGGCACTGATTGACGCTGATAGCCATACCAACGGAAGGGACAAAAAAAAAAAAAGTTCAAATACAGCTGTGCATTAAGTCAAGCCTGCATTGTATTTGTGACTATCACCTGTGACCATAACAACAGTGACTAATATCAAAGACGGCGAAGTCCAAAACGGCAAAGTCTTTTCACATTTGACATAACAAAAGTTCAATAAGGTTCAATTTCATCCATCAAATCTTAATTTACAGATGGCAGATTTTGAGTTGTGGAGTGAAGCATTTGAGTTTTGCGCAGACCACAAAACTGACTGAAGTATCTCCAGTGGTGGGCAGTGACCGGATCCAAACCTTCAGATAAAACAGAGACCACATCTGCTTCTCTGAAAGTTATCAAAACCACACATGAAAAACCCGGAACACGCTAGACACGTACGTGCAGCCGCAAGACACATATGCACAGCTCCCTCGCACTGTATGACAGGCAACCAGTTGTCCAGTGCGGGTCTGTTCACACAGCATGGCCAAAAATACGGTTGAGAGTCCTAAAAATTTATGGCTGAAGTTTGGTTATAGAATATGGCTGTCTCTCCCCTAAGAAATGTTTGTGGATGCAAACATATTAATTACTCAAATAAGAACTGACAACCATATTCTGCTGCTGTGTGAACGTGGCCTAGGTTAATGTGTTATTTACCTACAATTATTATTAGCATTAATAATTAACTACTTTAATTTCTTTTTATTTTTACACAGTTAAAACTGTTAAAGGGTTAAATATTTCCAATAGTTTTTTGGGTCTCACTTTATATTAATTGGCCTTAACTACTATGTACTTAGATTTAAATTAATCATTTGGTACAATGCATTTATTGTGTACATACATGTACTTATATATTTAAAAAAAAAAAACCTGCATGCAATTAAATCTGTAATTAATTTCTGTAATTATATTTATAATTATACTGTTGACCCATCCCTTACACCTTACCTCACCCATAAACCTACCCGTGCCACCAAACGTGTCGCTAACCTTACCTGCATCCCACCTCAATTTGCAATTCAACATGAACACAATAAGTACACTGTACTTATTTTTTTGATGTAAGTACATACTAATTCAGGCCACTTAATATAAAGTGAGACCCTGAAATTTTGGTACCATGACAACACTAGCTCTAACACTATTAAGATCTGTAGTTGCTGCATGAAGAGATGCTCATACTGACAACGATGAAGCCATTAGTGTGAACACTATGCTTCTCAGCTTACCACCATGTCTATGGTTATACTAAATTTCAGCTGTGCATAACTACCACTGACCTGTTACTGCTAAACCATTAATACTATTAGTTTAAAGTGTTAATCCACATATGTGACCACAAAACCAGTCATAAGGGTCAATTTTTCGAAATTGAAATAAGCTTTCCATTGATGTATGGTTTGTTAGGATAGGACAATATTTGGCTGAGATACAACTATTTGAAAATCTGGAATCTGAGGGTGCAAAAAAAATCTAAATATTGAGAAAATCACCTTTAAAGTTGTCCAAATGAAGTTCTTAGCAATGCATATTACTAATCAAAAATTAAGTTTTGACATATTTATGGTAGGAAATGTACAAAATATCTTCATGGAACATGATCTTTACTTAATATCCTAATGATTTTTGGCATTTAAGAAAAATGGATAATTTTGACCCATACAATGTATTTTTGGCTATTGCTACAAATATACCCCAGCGACTTAAGACTGCTTTTGTGCTCCAGGGCCACATATATTCAACTAATGCCTAATATTTAGCCAATGCTTTGTATCCAAACACAAACAAGCAGCAGTTCAGATGAAGAAGCGTGTTTGATAAGAGACAGAATGTGGCTGTGTTTGTGTGATTCAGCTTTGGCCCTGGGGACCGTGAGGAAGCAAACTGTTCCAGCTAATTGAATTTCTTTAGAAAGTCTGCTTCCCAGACAGCAGTCACCATCAGCCACACACACACACACACACACACACACACACAGTCTTATAATGACACACCATATCACTAAAGACAGAGTGGCAAAACCATCTCCATTTTAATATTTTGAATTTAGGAGGCTAAGCTTCCCACCAAGACATGTGATATATCCCCCCCAGACCATCTAATTTGATCCAGACACAAGGAAACACCCCAAACTGCAATCACATTTGGCCACCAATTGTGTGGATGTGTATAACTAAACCATGCAGCACAGAAAGACAGAGTTGAGTTTCGAGTTTTAAAATTTGTTTTTCAAAAAACAAAAACCCAAATGTTCCATCCCCCAAACTTCCACTAGTTATTTTAAACATTAATTCTGCGCTAATTACATCGTCAAACTCATTAAAGGTAACAGCTTGGGTGGTCACAACTGTTATTAAGAAAAATATTAACTAATTGAATTTTTTTATTAAAGAATGGCATGTAAAGAATTGTTGTCTATTTTCTTATTGTTTGATTAATACTAACACCACAATAGACATAAGTAGGTTGTTTGGATGCATGTATACTGCAAGGCAGATCAACTTTAACACAAATTCTTTTTTTTCCAATTTGTTTACTTTGAGGACAAACTGACTGTATGTTTACACAAAAAGCATCTTGACCAAGAAGTTCATTTAATACTTTCATTTGAGTCAGCACACTATACTACTGCTAATGGAACAATTTTAATACTGATACTTATGACATCCCCAGTAATAACATTTATTAAATAAGTCCAAAGAGTCTTTTGGTTATGATGCTATCTTCAATATTCATTCTGTACACTGAACATGCAACACCAACTGAGGTAGACTGGTGTAAATTTCACAGGAAATTTCCCAGAAGAGGAGCATACGTATTTAGCCAAATGGTATTTTTACACAGAACTTCTAAACTTTTTCTGAAAATGATGTCATGAATTATTACACAGTTGTTTGCAGGCACACTTTGACATTAAGGCCCAAAACACACACTACGTGGTTTGTAGACAAACTTAGTTAAAGTAAATTAAACAGTCATGTTTACAGCAAACTGCCTGAAAAACAACATCTGACAGTGCAAAAACAGCACGCTTGATATGCCCTGGCCAAGCATTTCCCGGCTGCATTTGAATGCTTGTGCAAAGTACGTTTCTGGTCTGAGGCTACAAAGTGGCCAATTGTTGAGTCCCTCTATGTATTGGCTGATGTTCTCTCTCAAAGAACAGGCATAGGCTCCCTACGCAAGGGCAGAGCAGTGCACCGTGGGCCGTGGCGATATGTGATGACCTCAGCAGAGGCTGGGGGTGGGGCAGCTGAGACGAAAAAGAGCCTGACCCACGCTAGACTTTCCACTGGTCAACCACACACACAGAAAGAACAGCTAGATCAGAGGATGAACACCTAAAAGCAAAATTTCAGTCTGTTCCTTACATACACACTATCAGTAATTCAAGTATTACTGTAGTGCTTTTATCACCTTTCATCACCTGGGCTGAGCACGCTTATTTGTTTAATAACAAAAAACCCTAAAAGTTATACTTTTGGCAACTGGAAGGACACGTTCATACCAAAAGTGAAATGAATAAGCCTCAGGCTGAAGGATTGCCTATGCTCAATGTTCCCAATTTCTCTCAACATGGGGACAGGAGTGATGTTTTAACTTGCGTTACTTATTTGAAAAAATAACTATATTATGTTGTAAATTTGACAGTAACTTTACTAGTTACTGGAAAAAAAAAATCACTCTGAATACGTAACTCACATTACTTATGTATTAACCCCAACTCTTCTTCAGCACTATGAACACATAGCTATGGAATCTTCCAAATTAAAAAAGTAATACCTATTTGGAATGACATGAGGGGGAGTAAACAATAACAGAATTTTCATTTTTGGGGAAAGATATTGCTTTAACCCCTGGTGAATGGGTTTGCTGTAAGCAGGTCAGTTTATAATTGGACTCTCTCCTTATGCGCACTTGTCGCACCAACAGTGGGTACTAAGAAGTGACGTAAGCCGGTCGACAGCGACGTCATTTGTACGCGGCGTTCAACAACGTAAACAAAAGAGAACAACGTTAACAACAGGAGGATGTTGTGATCGGAGCTGTGTTTTTGTTGTGTCTCGCGTGTTTCACAATAATAGACATGGAATTTCGACGTATACGTCAAGCGATTGAAAGAACGGAAAGGAGGACTAAAAGAATTTGCAGTGTTACATTTCATTCAGGCTGATGGAAGCACAAAACGCCGTAGACGAAGTCTTCAGGTAAATGCCGTTTATAAATGCTCTCAGTATGATACAGTGTTTACACAGTATATGTTTACATGGTGTTTTAAATCATGGCGGGTTAGGGCGTTTTCATATGCGTTTAGCCAATCAGCATACACTTACGTCACGGATAGTTCCTAGAACTGTTTTAGATCCTACTCTGAAGTAGGAGCTAATTTAGTTCCTCAAAACGGAGTTCCTGGAACTAAAACCGTTCCTAGTTCCCGCGATGCGAAAACGCCAAAAAGTGGGTAGTTCCACAATTAGTTTGGGTACTATGAAAAGGTTCCTGCGGTGCGAAAGGCCCTATGGTGAAGATGAAGTGTACAATATTTTGATGTTAAAATACCTTCTCTTGTCACTACTTAATATGCAAGGACAACTAAAATAAGCCATTCGTAGGAAGATTCTCCTGAAAAGTGTAAACACTACAACACTGGCTTAACCAATGGCATGAATTCAGGACAAATTCATTTGTCGTCCAATGAAGGACAGGTGAAGTCGTTATTTTGGCTATTCAGGGATGTGTCCAGTTTCATCATTACAAACACAGTTCAACGATACTTTGTTTCCCAAAATCATACTTCTAATGAACATTCGTGAACAACACCACAAAGTTGTATGCTTGGAACTTCAGCTCTCCACCTGTGGTTAGAAGCATAGTTTCAGTTTCTTGCTTGTATATGTGGACTTAAATAGATCATGCTCTTGAGCAAAATAAGTAAGCGAACATTCAATATGTACACAATTTTCATCTTAGGTCTTTCAGTTTAAGAGAATGACATCGTCATTTTTTGCTCTAGTAATTTGGGTGAAGCCTGGAGTATAATGTAAGATGAATCCCTCAGTTGAAATGTAGAAATAAAGCAAAACAAAAAAACTGAAGTAGCTTTGAGGCCATGTTCATTATTTACAGCATTAAACCGAATCTCAAACCGATTAATTAGTTATTGCTGCACCACCTTCTCTACAGCCAACACACAGACTGTTGTCTCTGCACTGCTCCGTTCCTCAACATGTGACATTTTACCTGCGATATTATGATAGTCTCTGACATTTACCTGACACAGTATAAGACACAGACTCTAAAACATGTCTGGATTGCAGGCGGGGCAGTTAAGGCGACGTCTGATGGCATAAGCACGTCTCTATGAGATGAGCCCCATATGTCTGCTCTCAGAACAAATCTGACAGAGGGTGTGCAAAACAGGATGACACGATACTATCTAGAAACAAACGAGATATTTTCACCTCAGCAAGCCCTCCAGCTTAAAGGTGCATCCCAGTCAAAACAGCAAGTGAAACAAAATCCCAGAATGTTCCGAACGTTCGTCTGTGTTTCCACGGTTACCTTTCCAGTGTTCTGCAGACTGATGTTATGACCAGCTGCTTCACTCAGCTGCTTCCTTTTTGGACACTAACTATGTGATGCACATTATGAATATGACTTCTTCTTTATGCTAAGAATTTACTTGATTTATTTCAGCAAGTAAACCTCAAGAGGTACTGGGTTAATTTGATTAATACCAGAAAAAAATCAAATGTCAAATATTTCAAAATAATTAGTTAATAACAAACTGGTACATATGAGATGCAAACCGCTTTTGTGGTTAAGGAGAATGTGACTGAATTTCCCGGAAGTGGTTTTGTGCAGTGTTTTGACGTTTCCACCAACAAATAAATCAGACTCATGGATCATGTATTTTGTGAATTGATTACTTGAAATGAATGATTCATTCACAAACTCTACTTATCTACATGATTGTTATGGATGAGAAAAGGAAAGGCGGAGTGGATATCAGCTTTTTTCAGTGAATGATGATTTTTGGTCTTCTTGTCAAACAAGTATATCATATGTCTTAAGAAGGCTTGGAATATACAGTAGTGTCATATGGTCCACTTTTACGGTGTTATTGCGACCTTTTTTGAGAGTTTAAGAGTATCAGTACCCATTAATTGTATTTGCAGTCAAAACATAATAGACAACACTGGCCATTCTCCCAGAGTGCTTCCCTGCTTACAGCCTGTGATAGTGGGACAACTTCAGCATCCCAGTAGCCGTACACAGGACAAGCAGTTTGGAAAATGAATGCAGGGATGGCGATGGATACAATCTCTTTTCTATTTACAGATATAGATTCACAGCCTAAGGGGGCAGAGTGAATGGCAGAGAAAAAAAGAGTGCAAAAGAGTTTTTTTACTTTTTTGAGAAAACTATTACTTTTTTACTTACTAACTTCTTTTCAAAGTAAAGAGAGAAGGAGCGAAAGTCAGAGAAGACAGTATTTGTGTGATTTCCATCAACCTCAAAAAAGATGCCACACATCCCACTAAGCCTACTTAATTTTTCCAGATGGAACAGTTAGTGTGTATAACATGTAGGAGGGTTATTGTGTGTTGCTGTGCGAAGGTTCATGAGTGCATCTGATTATGATGGAAAAGAATGAATCAAACAAAGCAAGAATCAAGACTACAAACTGCCTGGCAGACGCTTACCTAGACAGCATTTTTGGGGATCACACACCTCAAAAATGCTGCTTAGGTAGGCAGCTCATTCTGTTTTGTGGCACAGCTGTAGAACATTCATATAGATCCAATTCAAAGTTGCTTTAACGTAAAGAAATTACCACCCAAAAACTTCAAACACATATTTTCTCTTTTTGTAATGGAACACAAAAGGAGACAGTTTGCAGACGCTAGATTTTAATGTGCACACATGCAAATGAGATTTGAGAACTGATGAATGCTTTGACTTGAAATAAAGTGCACAACTAGTAGTAAGTAAATTGCGTCCGACTTTATTTTAAAGTCCAATTCTCGCTATTAACAAACTACTTTTGCCTCAATAAACTACTAATTTGCTGTTTATCAATAGTTAGTAAGTTAGTTGTTAAGTTTAGGTATTGGGTAGGATTAGGGATGTACAATATGCTCATCCAGAATAGTGTTGTCAAAAGAACCGGTACTTCGGTACCAAGTCGGTACTAAAGAAATGAAAACGTCACGGTACCATGTTTTTTCAAGTACCGGTGGTACCGAGTACCCGGTCAACCCGGTTCTTGACGCGTACGGCCCTATGATTTCCGCGATGCAGAAAACGCGGACGGAATCTCGGAATCCAGTTATAAAAACGGAATTTATAGTTTAGCA